>MCJB01043599.1:12895-106477 GCA_002018475.1 Nicotiana obtusifolia
AAAACACACACTCGCACAAGCTCCACTGTCCCACGGGCAACTGTTTTCCATGCCCACATCTATCAAGGTTTCGGTTCTTGAGTCTTGCAACTTCTAAGACAGGTTTGAACAGACATTTTGACCTTCAGCAAAAAATTGATAATACCTGCTTTACAAAATATATATATATATATATATATATATATAAAACATAATTTTACAATTATTGAATATAAATAGTTTCCACCGCTGGCTAAAGATAATCTTTGCCATGACAATACTGATAGACCAAAAATAACCCTAAAATATTAAACACAAGAACTCATAAGGAAATTACATAACTGTAATAACCTTTTTTTTGGACTACAATACATTTTATGTTAATTTTTTTAATATTTAAAATTTTAAAATTAATAAATTTGTCTATTAAATTATTTCTTATTAAAAATATACAGGAAGGTTTAATAACACCAATTTCATAAGAATTCTCCGTATTGGCAATACATTACCACTCCATAATGTACAATACAAAAAAAAGTAATGTTAAATGAATTGCATAAAGTATTGAAATTGAGAAAAGAATATCCTCGTGATAATATATTTTTATATTATATTTAAATTTTGAACTGCTTTTCTACTCAAATAATATCTTTTTATTATTAAATTTTCATATAATATTAAAAATTATATCAAATTATTAAAAAGCAACTAAGAAATATTTAAATATATAAATGTGTGAGAAAAATAAAAAGAAATGGTTGGTAAAAGTCATTAACACTAAAGATTTTGCAAATATAAAGATCTAAAAATAAAATATCATATCAATCTTTTTACTATTTGAAAATAAAAGTTATGGTGGATAAAATTATAATTACGATTAAATATTCAAGACATGAGATGAACTAATATTAAAATTTTGAATAAATTAAAAAAAAATTATTCTTTATGTTAAGACCAAGTAACTAAATCTTTTAGTTAATTAATTAGCAAGAGAGTGCACTTCAATTATTTTTTGAATTCATCATATGAATAAAATTAGTTTTCAAGTTAAAAAAAACTCTTAGAATAGATAAATTATCCCATAAAAAGAGTGTTAGAGATTGAAAAAAATTTTAGAACATAAAGTAAAAAAGGTTAGTATAGTATTAAAAATCAAAAGGTCATACAAGTGTCTGAGGAAGCACAATCAAAGATGACACGGGTCAATGTGATTCTAAGTATGTGTTTATCCATGAATTCAACGTTCGTCTCCAGAAACTAAAGGATATCCTTTTTATTTGCGTGAAAATTATTTTCAGTATGTTTCTATTTTGCAATTATAATAAGTAAAGCACAAGGACAAACATTCTAAATATTGGATTACATTTATCGTAATATATTTTCTTGTACGAACAACTATATATTGTGATTTTAAGAGGGATATCAATATTGACAACAAGAGTTCTGGTTGTGACAAAGCAACCAAAGCATTAGAAGGAAACATATATAAAAAATATTGTCTACAAAGAAGTGTTCAGTAAGACATCATCACATTAATTACTTTAACTATAATACAAATTATCTAACTAACATGACTAAATTGATCATTTATGTAAGTTCTGATGATATTTTTTTATTTTGGATTTATGTATTATGCTAATTAATAGGAGTAATATTTTTTCGCATTTAGATGATTGTTGTATTATTATACATAAAATTTCTCCTATTAATTAAATTTTGTTGTTGCTTCATATAATAAATGTTAAATCACTACGTGTCATTATTAATGTGCAACGCAAATTCATAGATACTAGTACTATATTAAAAGTACGAAGGCCATTAGCGAAATGTCAGTCACCGTTTTTATCTTCTTAAAATAGAGTTTGTACTGAATAAAATAGTAATTTGATCATTTTTCTAATATTTAGTAATAGTTATTTATTATTTTTCAAATATTTAACTCTTTAAAATACTAAGATTTAGATTGCTAAATCGTTCTTTATTTAAATTATATAAGAACTTCTAATATTTAGAAATTTACATTTGGAGTTATTTTTTACTTCACAATTAATTTGCTTTGTTATTTGTTTAGGCTAAGTTTCTTCCATCTACAGTTATTTGATGTTTTATATTGACTTAAGTTAGGTTCAGAACTAATAAACATCATGTCTAAAACTTTCAGCTTGTCTTCTTTAATTTTAATAACATCACAATTTTCGTAAATAAATAAATGTTATTTAGGTGAAACACAATGATTAATTCTGAGTACAGATTTTGGAGTCATCTATTTAAATAGTTGGAAATAGAAGTAGAGTCTACCCCTAACATGTCGCTTATTCATTTACAACTAGTAGTCTCCTATTTAAATAATATTTTTTCTGGTCATCTATTTTTGTGTGATATTTGAAAATTACACTCAATAATAAAAATAAATAAATAAGAAAAAAATTTTAAAATTTATAAAAGAGAGAGAAAAGGCATGGTGGATAAAACTCAATAACACAAATAATTCTACAGAACAAAGATTTAAAAGTAAAATGTGAGAAAGATTTTTATTTGTACCCTTTGGAAATATAACTCTTAGTAAATAAAATTATTATTACAGTTAAATATTTAAAATTGGGGAGGAGATTATAATAAGATTTGAATAACAAAATATAAATTATTTTCTTTAGTATCAATTATGAAGTTTTTGAAACAACTTATTAGACAAGAAACGTACTCAATTCTTTTCTAAATTCATCATATAAAGAGAATTATTTTTTAAGTTGAAAAAATTCTTAATATAGTATTAAGACTCAGATTGATAAAAGTGCTAACTTGACGTAACAATAATAAATAGTAGAGACAAAATATATCCTGTGATGACCGGATCGGTCGTTTTGCTTTCTAGAACTCCATTCCCTTATAAGACTCCCCTTATGTACTTTTACTGTTTCATGATATGGGGATGGTTAGTTCGGGTTTGGAAGGGTTCATGTTGAAACCGGAACACTTAGTTTCTTAATATTGGCTTTAAAGGGTTAAGTTTGACTGGAGTCAACATTTATAGTAAACGATCTTGACACTTGGATTTGACGATCCCAATAGGCTCGTATGATGATTTTGGACTTGAGCATCTGTTCGGATCAGGTTCTGGATGACCCGAGAGCGTTTCGGTGCCTAGAGTTGAAGGTTGGCTTATCGAAGGTTTTAAAGTTTTTTAAATTTGGTTTGGAGTAGGTTTTGGTGTTATCGAAGTACGCTTGGGATTCCGTGCCTGGAAATAGTTCTGTATGGTGATTTAATACTTGCACGTGAAATTTGGTATCATTCCGAGTAGTTTAAGCATGATTCGGCACGTTTGGGACATGTTGGATGAACTTGAAGTTCATAAGTTGATTCTATTGGTTTTGGGTTGTGACTCTTAGTTTTAAAATTTTTTTACGCGTTCCGAGGGTTCAAGCGAGTCCGTCTTATGTTTACAACCTTGTTGGTATATTTGGACGAAGCCTCGGGGGCCTCAGGTGCTACTCAAACGATGCACGGATTGAGTTTGAGCTTGGAAAGGGCTGTTGTGCACCAGAAGCCGCAGGTGCGAACTCTTGGCCACAGAAGAGGTTTTGGGCGAGTGGCCAGTGGTCCGCAGAAGCGGCCTCGTTTCTGCGATGAAAAGGCCGCAAGTGCGAGAAGAGGCTGGCCAGACCTGGACCGCATCTGCGGTCCACTTTCTGCAGAACCGGGAGCCTGTCCGCAGAAGCGGAGTTAGCCAGCCTGGGCTAGGACCGCACCTGTGATGGATTTTTCGCAGGTGCGGCACCGCAGATGCGGCCCCAGGTCCGCAGAAGCGAAAATGCTGGAGGCAGTGAGGTCTATTTAATACGGAATTTAGGCCATTTTGACTCATTTATTTTACTTCTTGGATGATTTTTCGAGCTTCTTAGAGAAGGGTTTTCTCATAGCTATTGAAGATAAGTAATTTCTATCCAATATAGGTTACGTATATAGATTATGGAGATTTTAACATGAAAAATTATAAAAATTATTGATTTAGTTAAAAAAATCTAAGTTTTATAAAAATGGGATTTAACCACGAAATTGATTATGAAATTGGGTAAAAATTATATATTTTAGTTCTTGAGGTTATGGGGTAACAATTATCTATGAAAATTTCAGAATTCAGGAATTTTAGGAATCTTTCAATTTGGGTTGGGTAATTACTCTAATAGTTAAACTGTGAACTTTTGAACATGTATTGATTAATTTATGTAATATTTGGCTAGTTTTGGATTGTTCAGCATCGAGTTGAGGCTTTAGAGCGAATTGTGGGTCAGAAAGTGAGCTTTGAGACGAGATAAGTCTCTCTTCTAACCTTGTAAGATGGAATTTACCCCATAGGTGATTTAAATTACTATTTGCTTTTAATTGTGAGGGCTACGTACGCACAAGGTGACGAGAGTTCGTGCATAACTACTAATTATGCTTATGTCCGGGTAATTTAGGACCCAAATCATGAAATACTTGTAATGTTTGCATCCTACTTGTTAATTGAAGTGCCTAAATTATATTGGAACTTGATAGAGGAATTGTAAAAGACCAAATTTCACTTACTTGACTTTTGCCGGGTTACTTGACCGTTAATTGAAATTGTGCTTCTTTGTGTATTAGCCTTGTAATAGCTTTTAAATCGGATGTTCATAAAGTATCCATTCTTCTTGTGGAGCGGGCCAAATGCCTCGGCAGTAGAATATATGCATCTATGGTTTATGCCGCTCGACCCTTGGCAGTGTACACATTATTTTGGATCGGGCCGTACGACCTCGGCATAAATCGTGCGTGATAATACCCGAAGCCTAATTATACTTGATATTATTTTATGGCTTGAGATGTTATAATTATTTAATGACAGAATTTACTTGAGATTTGAAATAATTTTTATTCA
Source organism: Nicotiana obtusifolia (assembly GCA_002018475.1). Taxonomy (NCBI): domain Eukaryota; kingdom Viridiplantae; phylum Streptophyta; class Magnoliopsida; order Solanales; family Solanaceae; genus Nicotiana; species Nicotiana obtusifolia. Next base: position 17,775 of record MCJB01043599.1, read on the forward strand.
CTGGTTGTTATTGAGTTATCATTATTATTTACATAACCCATGCTTATTTAGAAGTGTATTTTATTGTTAGCCTATAGTAAGTGTCGATGTCGACCCCTCGTTACTACTTCTTCGAGGTTAGACTATGTACTTACTGGGTACATGTTGTTTATGTACTCATGCAACACTTCCGTACTAATCGTGCAGGATCTGAGGCAGGTGCATCTAGCGGTCATATCGGCGCGCACCCCTATTATTCCAAGGCCTAGTGGTGAGCTGCTTCCTGAGCCGTTCTACAGCACCTAGAGTCTCTCATTTGCATCTATTTTCTGTCTGCTTTTATTTCAGACAATAGTTAGAGTTCTGTATATTCTACTAATTGCTCAAACACTTGTGACACCAGGTCTTGGAAACATACTAGTAGACTTTATGGTTTTGGAGTATTTATGTCACTGTGTTTGCTTACTCATTAACCTTCGTTTTACTTTATTAAATTTTTCTACTCCTCATTTTCTTAATAAATGATATTCAACTACTTGAAAATTTTATTAAAAAGAGCAATTACATGATTAGTTCACCGTTGGCTTGCTTAGCGGCGACGTTGGGCGCCATCACGACCTATAGGATAAACTGGATCGTGACAACATGGTATCAGAGCTGTACGTTCACGTAGGTCTCGCAAGTTATGAGCAGGACTAATAAAATCTTGCAGATCGATGCAGGGATGCCCGTACTTATCTTCGAGAGGCTATAGGGTGTTAGGAAGCCACTTTTTCTTCATCTCCAACCATGCAGTTGATGATTTGCTAAGTATCTTTCTCATATTCTCTCACAGATGGTGAGAACGCGCGCGGCGGAGGTACCCAATCATAGAAGAGCTGCTCCCCCAGTTGTTAAAGGCCGAGGCGGAGACTGAGGAAGGGCTCCAGCTCATAGTAGAGGACGAGGACGTCCAGAGTTGCCCCGGTTGTGCCATAGTGGATCCAGTGGAGGATCCTATTATTGAGGAGCAGGGCGAGGTGTCTGCAGTAGAGCTAGCCTTGGTGGATTTCATGTCTGCACTGAATTCCAAGAGGTCATGGGCCGTACGCTGTGGTTCATAGATTCTATGACTCAGGCTGGTTTATTTCCAGCAAACCCAGCCACATCTCAGCTGGGAAAGGGAGCACAAACCCCTAGCGCTCAAGCTCCAGGGCATGCAGCTGCCATATATAATACCCCGTGTGCACTACCCGTGGGCGGAGTCCAGCTAGTTGTAGCAGTTATACCTGAGCCCAGACAAGCTGCGACTAGCGAGACGCATAAGCTATTGGACAAATAGACCAGGCTTCATCCTCTCTTTGGAGGTTAGCTACATGAGGACCCCCAAGACTTTATTGATCGGTGCAGGTACATGCTGCACAACATGAGGATATTGGAGTCCTACCGGGTGGACTTTACCACCTTTCAGCTGGAAGGCAGGGCCGTAGATGGTGGCAGTCTTATTTTCTCGGCAGACCAGTAGGTTCTTCTCCCATGACTTGGGACCAATTTACACGCCTTTTCCTGGATAGATATATTCCACCCTCTCAAAAGGAAGAGTTGCGGTTTTAGTTCGACCAGCTCCAGCAGGGCCAGATGTCGGTGACCGGCTATGAGGCGAGATTCTCTGAGTTGTCTCACCATGCACTTATGATACTTCCTACCGATGCAGCGAGAGTGCGGAGGTTTGTTGCAGGTTTGCACTCTGGTATTCAGGCCACTATGGCCCGAGAGGTTGAGAGGGGGACTTCGTACGAGCTAGTTGTGGAGATAGCTTAGAGGATCGAGGGTGTCTGTCAGCGGAGCCGAGAACAGGCGACAAGGGATAAGCAGTTTCGATATTCTAGAGAGTTCAAAGGTGCCCCAGCTAGGGGCTAGCAGGCCCACATAGCCAGCACCACCGCCTCCTCGGGGTGCTCCAGTGCGGCCTTATTTTAGCGACATTCCAGAGAGCTCCTACCGTCTACCAGCTATTCAGGTTTCCTCCAGTAGGACTTTAGGCTATCAGGGTCAGACTTTAGGTCAGCAGTCTGCCATACCGAGAGGTTGTTTCGAGTGCGGGGATCTTAGTCATGTGAGGAGGTTCTAAGGCTTCATTGCAAGGTAATGCTGCAAGGTCAGCAGCCTATAATTACAGCACCAGCTGGCCCACCAGTCATCAGGCCGCCCAAAGGTGAAGGGTACGTGGGTAGAGGTCGTCCTAGAGATGGAGGCCAGTCAGGTGGCGCTCCAGCCATTCTATGCCTTTCCTTCCAGACCAGATGCAGCAGCCTCAGATGCCGTGATCACATGTATTATTTTTGTCTGTGGTAGGGATGCATCAGTACTATTTGATCCAGGGTCTACATATTCATATGTTTCATCTCTATTTGCTCATTTCCTTGGTGTTCCTCGCGAGTCCTTTAGGTACTCCTATTTATGTGTCCACTCCAGTGGGCGATTCTGGTTTTGCGGATCCGGTCTATCAGTCTTGTATCGTGACTTTCTGTTGTTATAAGACTAGAGAGGATCTTTTGTTGCTTGATATGACCGACTTTGAGGTCATCTTGGGCATGGATTGTTTGTCTCCATATCACGCCATCCATGATTGCCATGCCAAGACTGTTACCTTGCCGATGACAGAGATGCCTAGATTAGAATGGAAGGGTTCATCTGTCAGTGCATCTAGTCCAGTTATCTCTTTTCCGAAGGCTCGACACATGGTCGGGAAGGGTGTTTGGCTTATCTAGCTTATGTTCGGGATACTACTGCAGAGACTCCAGCGATTGCTTCAGTGCCCGTGGTCCGGGAGTTCTCCAATGTGTTTCCTTCTGATCTTCCAAGCATGCTGCCAGATCATGATATCGATTTCTGTATTGATTTGGCTCCAGGTACCCAGCCTATCTCTATTCCACCGTACCGTATGGCTCCGAAAGAGTTGAAGAAGTTAAAAGAACAGCTTAAGGAGTTGCTAGCAAAGGGATTCGTCATACCGAGTGTGTCACCTTGGGGTGCACCAATGTTATTTGTGAAGAAAAAAGATGGGATTATGCAGATGTCCATTGATTACCGCCAGTTGAATAAAGTTACCATGAAAAACAAGTACCCGTTGTCGTGTATTGATGATTTGCTTGAATAGTTGCAGGGTGTTCTCTAAGATTGACTTGAGATCGGGGTACCATCAGTTGAAGATTCGAGATTGAGATTTTCCGAAGACGGCTTTCCGGAGATGTCCTTCGGTTTGACTAGCGCCCCGACGACATTTATAGATTTGATGAACCGGGTGTTCAGGTCATATATTGATTCGTTTATCACTGTTTTCATTAATGACATTTTGATATACTCGCATAGCATGGAGGAGCACGAGCAGCATTTGAGAGTGGTGCGTCAGACCTTGCAGGAACAAAAGTTGTATGCTAAGTTCTCCAAGTGTGAGTTTTGGTTAGATTCTGTAGCATTCTTGGGGCATATTGTATCAGGCGAGGGTATTAAGGTAGATCCCAAAAGATCAAGGCAGTTCAGAGTTGGCCTCGTCCTACCACAGCGACCGAGATCAGGAGCTTCTTGGGGTTAGTAGGTTATTATCGTCGGTTCGTTGAGGGCTTCTAATCTATTGTAGCATCTTTGACTAGATTGACCCAAAAGGGTGCTCCATTCTGATGGTCTAATAATTGTGAGGCGAGCTTTCAGAAGCTCAAGACCGCCTTGACTTCAACACCGGTGTTAGTGTTACCTTCCAGTTCGGGGATGTATACTGTGTATTGTGATGCTTCATACATTGGCCTAGGTTGTGTATTGATGCAGGAGGGGCGAGTTATTGCATATGTTTCATGACAGCTGAAGCCCCACGAGAAGAATTACCCTATGCACGATTTGGAGTTGGCCGCAATAGTTCATGATCTTAAGATCTTGAGGCATTATCTTTATGCGGTGTCCCTTGAGGTTTACACCGATCATCGCAGCTTGCAGCATTTCTTCAAACAGAGGGATCTCAATTTGAGGCAGCGCAGGTAGCTTGAGTTACTAAAAGATTATGATATTGCCATCCTTTATCATCCTGGCAAGGCGAATGTGGTCGCGGATGCCTTGAGCAGAAAGGCAGAGAGTATGGGTAGTTTTGGCATTTATTTCAGCAAAGAAGAGGCCATTAGCTTTGGACATTCAGTCCTTGGCTAACAGACTTGTGAGGTTGGATATTTTGGAGCCCAGTCGAGTTCTTGCATGCGTCGTCGCCCAGTCTTCACTATTCGAGCAGATCAAGGCTCGCCAGTACGACGATCCGCACTTATTGGTTCTCAGGGAGACGGTACTACAGGGTGGTGCCAAGGAGGTTACTATCGGTGAGAATGGTGTTCAACGACTCCAAGGTCGTCTATGTGTCCCTAATGTTGATGGATTGAGGAAAAAGATTCTAGAGGAGGCACACACTTCTCGGTATTCTATTCATCCAGGTGCTACGAAGATGTATCGCGACCAGAGGCAGCATTATTGGTGGTGGCGGATGAGGAGGGACATAGTTGAGTAAGTAGCAAGGTGCCTAAATTGCCAGCAGGTTAAGTATGAGCATTAGAGGCCAGGTGGCTTACTCCAGCAGATGGTTATACCTGAGTGGAAATGGGAGTGCATTACTATGGATTTCATAATTGGGTTGCCGCGGACCTTGCGGAAGTTCGATGCAGTTTAGGTTATTGTCGACAGGTTGACCAAGTCGGTACACTTTATTTCGGTGGATACCACGTATTCTTCAGAGAAATTGGCCCAGATTTATATTTAGGAGATTGTTCGGTTGCAAGGTGTACCTTTCTCCATTATATCAGATAGAGGCCCTTAGTTTACTTCGCATTTCTGGAGGGCAATACAGAGCGAGTTGGGGACCCTTGTAGAGCTTAGCACTACCTTTCATCCGCAGACCAACGGTCGGAGCGGACGGTGCAGATCTTGGAGGATATGCTCAGAGCATGTGCGATTGACTTAGGAGGGTAGTGGGATTGATTCTTTCCTTTGGTCGAGTTTGCTTACAACAACAGTTATTAGTCCAGCATCGAGATGGCTCCATTTGAGGCATTATATGGTCGGCGATGTCGTTCGCGCATCTGATGGTTTGAGCCCGACGAGGCTAAGTTATATGGTACTGATTTGGTGAAGGATTTCTTGAAAAAGGTAAAGTTGATTCAGGAACGACTTCCCACAGCACAGTCCAAACAGAAGAGTTACACATATCAGAAGGCGCGTGATTTATCATTTATGGTGGGCGAGAAGGTTCTCTTGAAAGTCTCGCTGATGAAGGGAATCATGAGGTTCGGAAAAAGGGCAAGTTGAGCCCAAGGTTTATAGGTCCATTTGAGGTGTTGAGACGAGTTAGGGAGGTTGCTTATGAGCTTGCTTTGCCTCCCAGTCTATCGAGAGTTCATCCGATCTTCCACGTGTCTATGCTCCGGAAGTATCATGCCGCAGGTCGCATGTGTTAGAGTACAACGCGGTTCTGTTAGATGAGAGCCTAGGTTATGAGAAGGAGCCAGTTGCCATTGTTGACAGGCAGGTTCACCAGTTGAGGTCCAAGAAGATTTCTACGATAAAAGCTCAGTAGAGGGGTTAACCAGTCGAGAAAGCGACTTGGGAGACTGAGGAGGACATGCGGAGCAGATATCCGCACTTATTCGGCACTCCAGGTACGATTCTAGATCTGTTCGAGGACGAACATTTGTTTAAGAGGTGTTGAATGTAACGACTCGATCAGTCGTTTTGCTTTCTAGAACCCCTTCCCTTAAATAAGACTCCCTCTATGTGCTTTTACTGTTTCATGATTTGCGGGATGGTTAGTTCGGGTTTGAAAGAGTTCGGGTTGAAATCGAAATACTTAGTTCCTTAATATTGGCTTTGAAGGGTTAAATTTGATTCAGGTCAATATTTCTAGTAAACGACCTCGAAATTGGGATTTGACAGTCCCAATACGCTCGTATTTGATTTTGGACTTGGGCGTGTGTTCGGATCGGGTTTTGGATGACCCAGGAGCGTTTAGGCGCCTAGAGTTGAAGGTTGGCTTATCGAAGGTTTTAAAGTTCTTTAAATTTAGTTGGAGTAGGTTTTGGTGTTATCAAGGTCCGTTTGGGATTCCGAGCCTAGGAATAGTTCCGTATGGTGATTTAAGACTTGCACGAGAAATTTAGTATCATTCCAAGTAGTTTAAGTATGATTCGGCGCGTTCGGGGAAAGTTGGAAGAACTTGAAGTTCATAAGTTGATTCTATTGGTTTTGGGTTGTGATTCTTAGTTTTAAAGTTGTTTTACGCATTTCGAGGGTTCGATCGAGTCTGTCTTATGTTACAAACTTGTTGACATATTTGGACGAGGCCTCGGGGGCCCCGGGTGCAACTCAGATAATGACCGGATCTTGTTTGAGCTTGAAAGGGGCTACTGGTGCACCAGTTCTGGTGTGCCCGTACCTGCGAGCGTTTGGCCGCAAATGCGAGCTCTTGGCCGCAGAAGCGGTTTTGAGCGAGTGGCCAGTGGTTTGCAGAAGCGGCCTCTCTTTTGTGATGAAAAGGCCGCAGGTGCGAGAAGAGGCTGGCCAGGCCTCCGCAGATACGCTCCACTTTTCGCATAAACGGGATCGCAACGGGAGCCCGTCCGCAGAAGTGGAGTCAGCCAGCCTGGGCTAGGACCGCACCAATGATGGATTTTCCGCAAATGCGGCGCCTCAGATGCGGCCCCGGGTCCGCAGAAGTAAAAATGCTGGAGGCAGTAAGGTCCATTTAATATGGGACTAGGCCATTTTGGCTCAGCTTCTTAGAGAGGGGTTTTCACCTAGCTATTGAAGATAAGTAATTTCTATCCAATGTAGGTTAAATACATAGATTATAGGTAGAATTTAACATGAAAAATTATGAAAATTATGGGTTTAGTTGAAAAATCTAGGTTTTAATAAAAGTGGGATTTAACCACGAAAATGATTATGAAATTAGGTGAAAATTATATATTTGAGTTCTTGAGGTTATGGGTACAATTATCTTCGAAAATTCCAAAATTCGAGAACTTTAGAAATCTTCCAATTTGGATTGGGTAATTACTCTAATAGTTAAATTATGAACATTTGATTGTAATATTTGGCTAGTTTCAGATTGTTCGGCACCGAGTTGAGGCTTAAGAGCGTATTATGGGTCGGAAAGTGAGCTTTGAGATGAGGTAAGTCTCTTTCCTAACCTTGTAAGATGGAATTTACCCCATCGGTGATTTAAATTACTATTTACTTCTAATTGTGGGGGCTACGTATGCACGAGTTGATGAGAGTCCGCACGTAGCTACTAATTATGCTTATGCCCGGGTAGTTTAGGACCCAAATCATGAAATACTTGTAATGTTTTGCACCCTACTTGTTAATTAAAGTGTCTAAATTATATTGGAACTTGATAGAGGAATTATAAAAGACCGAATTTCACTTACTTGACTTTTGACGGGTTAATTGACCGTTAATAGAAATTGTGCTTCTTTGTGTTATTATCCTTGTCATAGCTTTTAAATCGGATGTTCATAAAGTATACACTCTTCTTGTGGAACGGGCCGAACGCCTCGACAGTAGAATATGTGCATCTATGGTTCGTGCCGCTCGACCCTCGGCAGTGTACACATTATTTTGGATCGGGCCGTACGAACTCGGCATAAATCGTGCGTGATAATACCCGAAACCTAATTATACTCGATATTATTTTATGGCTTGAGAGGTTATAATTATTTAATGACAGAAATTGACTTGAGATTTACTATTAGTGAAAGAATTATTTATTCACTGCCTGTTATTGAGTTATCATATTATTTACATAACCCATGCTTATTTAGAATTTTTGTATTTTACTGTTAGCCCATAGTAAGCGCCGATGTCGACCCATGGTCACTATTTCTTCGAGGTTAGACTATATACTTATTGGGTACATGTTGTTTATGTACTCACGCTACACTTCTGCACTAATCATGCAGGGTCTGAGGCAGGTACATCTAGCGATCATATCGGCGCGCACCCCCATTATTCCGAGGCCTAGTGGTGAGCTGCTTCCTGAGCTGTTCTGCAGCACTTAGAGTCTCTCCTTTGCATCTGTTTTCTGTCTACTTTTACTTCAGACAGTAGTTAGAGTTTTATATATTCTACTAGTTGGTTATACACTTGTGACACCAGATCTTGGAACACATACTATTAGACTTTATGATTTTGGAGTATTTATGTCACTGTGTTTGCTCAATCATTAGCCTTCGTTTTACTTTATTAAATTTTTCTACTCCTCATTTTCTTAATAAAATGGAATTCAACTACTTAAAAATTTTATTAAAAAGAGCAATTACATGATTAGTTCACTATTGACTTGTCTAGCGGCGACGTTGGGCGCCATCACGACCTATAGAATAACTGCATCGTGACATATCCTAAATGAGTTTGCATTCATCTTAACAAATAACAACTTGTTTAAAATATTAACTCAATACTAGTCATTTTAGGGTTCACATTTAAAATATTAACTCACCATCACCTTTTATCCACAAATTTTTAAAAGATCAAAAGATTCAATTTTCAATCTAGAGTTACGGAAAAAGGCTCAAACATGCTATCAAAATTTAAGAAAGGTTTTATCTATGCCACCTATTAAAAATAGAGTGTATTCATGCTACTAACGTTATACTATTGGATAATTTGTGTCATTATTCACTAACGGTTTTTACACTCAGTATTTACATTTCAAATTCTTATTTTTTTAATCTTACACTTGCTTGTCATTTAATAGACCCCTTCCCATAACTCAGCCCTACATCATAACAAAAGTATAGTTGATCGTGTTTGTGTATTCTCGAATGAAATTGAGTATAGCTTTCCAAAAAATATTTGCACAAAAATTCTTAAATATTCAAGGACTATGTGTCTTTGCTAAGCTAAAAGAGAATAATTTGATTACTTATGAAATTGAAGCAATAAAGTTATAAAACTGACAAAAAATTTAAGGTGGCTAAATTGAATAATGATTGAGGACTTTTATGTAATAAAGTTTCTTCCTTCTTCAAGTTAGCTATTTAGGACCAATGTTATCATCTACAAAGCTTACATTTAATATTTTATAATTTGAACATAATTTTTAAATAATATTTATGTAATGATGTACATGCGTAACATGCGTACACTAAGACTAGTGTTAAAAAAAAATAACGAGCACTTATGATTAGTTGATATATATGTAAACTGGATCAAATACTATCTTTAAAAAATAAAAATAAAAAAGAACCTTGTGCCAATTCCTTTCACTATTTTCTTGGAATTTGTTTTCAATTCAGTGTAGATTCTCAGCTCGATTAAAGCCAACGAAAATGTTTAAATCTAACTGAATCCTTGACTATTAAATCTTTATTATATTAATTCCTAAATCTTGAATATAGATTATGCAATAAATATGGTTACCAAATTAGTAACAATACAATCAATTTCAAAAAAATGAGTTGAACGTTGCTTAGATTTTGCTCATGTTCGATTATATTGCAGCAAGATTTTAATTGAGCTTGATTCGATTTGGTATTATTGCAAGCTCGAATAGACTTGATTAGATGCCAACACCTATGGCCATGTCCAACTTTTATTAAAAAGTACTCTACTTTGTTTCTCTATTCTATAATTAATTATTTTTTCTTCTTTGTATTATGTTATTGATATATATATATATAAAAGATGTGTAACTTAATAACAACAATAACAATAATCCAATATAATCACATAAGTGATTTTTGAAAAGGATAGTGTGTACGCAGATTTTATCTCCCACCTTGTGAAGGTAGAAAAACTATTTTCAAAAGACTATAGACTCAAAAAAAAAAAAGAAACATAGTCATCATACAATTAAAAAAAAAAACACGAATGGAGAAGTCATGTAAAAAAAAAAGCAGTAACAAAAAGTAATAACAACAACATGATAATAAGACAATAAAAACAAAAAAAAGATACTGATAGCAATAGAAATCTATATATAAGAAAATGTGCAACTTAACAAAATTCATTGTTTTATTCCATCCATTTCAATTTAAATGATGTAGTTTGACTTGACACAAAGTTTAATAAAAAAAAAGGATACTTTTAAAACATATGGCACTAAAAACTTAAGGGGAAAAAGTTTAGTGGGTTATGATATTTGTGTGGTTATAAAAGCTTTTTATTAAGGGTAAATCGAGTAAAAAGAAAAGTTCATACTTAAATTAAATTGTTTCTTAATAGAAAAATATTATTTTTTGAAACGAACTAATAAGAAATGTGTGTTGTTTAATTGAAACGCATAAATTATTATTTTTTTGGTGGTCAAAACTTTGCTGGACCAAGCTTCGGTAGCGTTTGGCCATAGATTCCCGAATTTGTTTTAAAAAACCTGATTTGGATGAAGTTTGGTTTGAAGATGAAAATCTACTTGGACATAATTTTTCAAAATATATTTTACTTTTTTTGTTGTTGAAAAAGTATGAAATGTGGCTTATATCCAAAAGTTCTAAAAACTATCAAAAATACTGAACCATAACAAATAAACAAATTTGGTAATCCTGTATATGCAGAACCTTCACCGATGCCATTCATTATCACTATCACAAACCAACGTAGATAAGTATGGTACAAAATTATTATTTTTATAATGAATTACATAATATACTATCCTAATGTCATAACCTAATATTTTAGTATCAACTGCTAATAACACAATTACTAACCATTATAATTCGACAAATTGCAATATTATTAAAGGATCTATCAATCCAAAAGAAAATGATAGTAATTACCTGGTGGATTAGTTGGGTCAGAATAGATGGTGAGCATTTTTATAAAATACAAAAGTTTGGGAGGGGGGAGGGGGGTAATTTTTAAAATTGTTAAAAAGTCAAATAATAATATTTGGGCCAAAAACAGGTCTAGAGCTAGTTTTGAGATTTGAAAATTTTATTTTAAATTTGGGGTAATATTTAAAATTGCTAAAAAGTCAAATAATAATATTTGGGCCAAAACCAGGTCTAGAGCTAATTTTGAGATTTGAAAATTTTATTTTTAAAATTTGCTAAAATATAAGTAAAATCTATATACAAACATGTTTTGCCAAAAAAAAACTTGGGAAAAACTTAGACAAAATCTATGACTAAACGGGGAGTTTAACCAAACTACATGTCATCAGTTCAGTCAAAAGAAGGTATGTACGCTCCCTTGCAAGATGACGTATGAACCTTTACCAACATGACGACGTACCAGACTTCAGAGATAAATTTAAAATTATATTTATCTCATATTTAATTATGCGTATCATTTAATATTGATATAAGTTTTATACCAAAAATGTTTAATTATCCCATACTGAACATGAAATAATAATTACAAAATTATAATCTTGATATTACTAATCTCAAGATATTCCAAATTGGAATCAAACGACCTCTCAAGATATTGGCAACCACCTCGGATAATCAAAGAGTTTTTACTCATCTAGACTCTTGAGAAAAAGGACTCTAATCCCCATCTTAAACTCTGAAACAACCACACTCTCTTCTTGGCTTCTCTTTGCTGTAAATACGTTATTTTAGCCATTTTTAGTTTTTAAATTGAATTGCTTAAATGAACTTAAGTTCTAAAAATATGGTATTTGTATAAAATATTAATTTTTTGTAGGATTTTGATGTTTTCACATTGAAAGTATGATGTATAGGGAATAAACAAATTCTCATTTAATTTAACTCTTAAAAAGAGCAATTTGCTGCATAAGGTATTTCGTGTTCGCGCAGGATTCGAGAAAAGACCGCATTCCAATAAAGTATAATATATGCAGTTTATCCTGATGCAAGAAGTTGATTTCACGGCTCGAATTCGTGATCTATAAATTATAAGTGATACATTGACGACTTTACCATTAATTTTACCCTTATTTTTCCTCAAAATAATTAAAATAAAGAGTGTGTGAGTAATCCTTTTTTCCCCCACTCAAATGTCCCCCACACTTGCATAATATAAGGTATGTAATGATTGCACGAATATAAGACCAACCCATCATTGCCTTTTTATAAGATGGTTTAAAATCTTTGCCAGCTTCTTCCTAATAATTCCCAAAAATAAACACACAAACAAACCATTTCTAAATGCCAAATTATCCTAATAATAAGCCTCTTTTTAATCTTTATAGTCTCTTCATCAAACACTTACACTCTTTACTTTAAAAACCCTAACCATTGTCTCTCTCTCCCTCTTAAAAAGAAGTTCCAACATAGTGGAAGCCCAAAGTGAAGCAGTGGATATACAGTAGTGAATGTTGTCATTTGCACACAAAAATCACAAAAATGGATACATATGAAGCAACAAAGACAGTTTTGTCAAGAATCCAAAGTTTGGATCCAGAAAATGCTTCAAAAATCATGGGTTATATACTAATACAAGACCAAGGGGATAAGGAGATGATAAGGCTAGCATTTGGTCCAGAAACTGTGTTGATCTCTCTCATCAACCAAGTAAAAAATCGTTTAGGACTTCCATCGAACAGTTCATCTGCACCTTCAACACCTTCATCTTCTTCACCGTTTATTCCCGTTCCAAACCCCAATAAATTCAACCCATTTCCCCATTCATCACCAAGAATCATTATACCAAACAATGGGTTTCAATCTTTGCCTTCATCTCCTTGGTCTGGTGGGTCCCCAGTGTTTTCGAGAAGTCCAAGACCAGTGTCATATGCTACTGTAGTGAATGGTCCAAACTCAAATACTGCTTCTGGTTCTTCAGATTCTTCTCTAACATTACCCTTTTACGAGCCAAGTGAAGAGTACTGCAATATTCAATTTCAAGATCAGTTGTCATTTCTAAATGAGTCGTTTCTTGAGGAAAACAGTAATCAAAATGATGTTTTTCTTGGTGGGTCCCATGATGATAATAATGGGGGGTTTGGTGGTTGGAGGCCTTGCATGTATTATACAAAAGGATTTTGCAAGAATGGAAATAGTTGTAAGTTTCTGCATGGTGGATTTGGCGAGGAAAATACTCCTAGCAATGTTGAGTATTTTGATGAGATTTTGCGTGTGAAAGCTTTGCAGCAACGGCAGAGATTTATGGCTTCTGATCATCATCATCATCATCCATTTGGTTACAACAGGTGCATGAAAGATATTTTGATTGGCATTGGGTCTGATCTTTTGCTTGTGTTGGTTTTTTTCTTGAGTAAAATTGTTAGATTTTGGTGTTTTCTTGAATCTTGGTTTTTGGGTCTTGCATCATTTTGATAATGTCTTTCTTTTTCTCATATATAATAGTACTCTTTTAACAACCAATAATTTTTGGTAACGGTAGTGTCCGTACCAGCATGTGGCGGAGTCATGACTTTTGCTAAGGGATTAAAAAAGAAAAAAGTTTAAAATTAAAAGAGATTGTGGCCGGTGGTAATTGAACTTGTGACTTCACAAAGGTTTTGAATCCTTTGACCCCTAAGCTACCCTTTTGGGCCGTGTCAAGGGATTCAAAATATGATATATAGATGTACAAAACAGATTTTGTCTTATATGTATAATGTAATTTTCCAGCGAACCCCCTTCAGCTCCCTAAATTGTGTGTGCCCTCGACTAATTCTCTGGTTATCTGCTACTCCATCTCCCGCCGGCTGAGGTATTGGTAACTCTGTCCACCAAATTTGGACAGACAGAAAGAAATTACCTAGTTTGCTTCTGTTGGAATTTAAACTTGAAGACCATTTTTCCCAGTCTTTATAAAGATTTTGAATGTATCTAATGGATAGTTAAACTATTCAATACTTAGATTGAGATAATGAAAAATTATTTCACCTTTTTAGTTGGAATTTTAGAGGGTTAAAACGAAGGGTATTTTAGTTTTGTGCTAGTTGATGGGCATTAGGGCTGATTTTTGCTTGGGCTGGTTGTTTCTTGAGAAAGTTGTTGACTTTGGTGTTTTTTTGAATTTGGGTTTTTGGTTCTTGCATTTTCCAATTTCTTGCAATTTTCATGCATAGTATAAAAACCCATGTTTCCTTCCAACTAATTTTCCTTGCATTGACCCATTTCCAGTTTCAAGAGGTTCAGTACTTTGACTGAGATGATGAAAAATAAATATCACCTTGGAACTTGATATGGTTCTTGAAATAAGAAGCGGAAGAAATTTTTGGGGTTAGTTGGTGGCATTTAACTGAGTTTTGGCTTGTGTTGGTTGTATTTGAAGGAAAGTTATTGACTTTAGTGTGTTCTTGAATCTGGGTTTTGGGTCTTGCATTGTTTTAATTTTTTATTTGTTAAGCCATTTTTAGCATAGCATACTGACTCATTTTTTGTTTGGTTAAATATAGTATATCTGTCTAAACATAGCATGAGGTTTTGAGTTATGTTATTGTTATGGTCTGAATTGCAGATCGGCGGCAGCAACATTAATGACAAGTGATGAGTTCTACAAATATGGCCGGTCCCTACCTGACAGAAATGAATTTTCAGCAATGGCACTAGGTGGAATTTCAAATTCTAGTTCGAGACAGATTTACTTGACATTTCCTGCCGATAGCACATTTAAGGAGGAGGATGTGTCTAATTACTTTAGGTTTGTTATTCTTGCTTTTATTCGATCAATGAAATCTTCAAATTAGAATGAAATATTAATGTCAGATGTTCCTTGATTTGTTTTGTAGTATGTACGGCCCGGTGCAAGACGTTAGAATTCCATATCAGCAGAAGCGAATGTTTGGATTTGTTACATTCGTCTATCCAGAAACCGTGAAGATTATCTTGGCCAAAGGGAACCCTCATTTTGTGTGTGATTCTCGCGTGCTTGTTAAACCATACAAAGAAAAGGGAAAATTCCCAGACAAGTATGGAAACACAATCATTGTCTTCTGTTATGATTTGTGATTCATACTTTTGTGCATGACTAGTGTTTCCATTCTCAATCGAATTGAAGGAAGCAATTTCAGCAGCAGCAGCAGCCTATTGATAGAGGAGAGCTCGAGCCTAGGGAGCTCTATGATATTCCCTTTGGTAAGAAAATGAGCTGGATTACTTTTTCTTCTTCAGGAGACTGTTAAAAGTGTCTTTTTTGTGCAGGAGCAAGGATGTTTCGTAAGTCGCATGAGATGATGTTGAGAAGAAAAATGGAGCATGATGCTGAGTTGCAGCAAGCAATTGAGCTTCAAGGAAGAAGGTTAATGAATTTGCAACTGATGAAGAACCATCACAATAATCACTTCCAACCCAGCCTCTCCACGGGCGGTTTTTGTTCGTTTAATGGCATCAACCAAGAAGTCTTAGTAGGTTAATACTTGGAACACTTTGTTTTTATCTTCATTTTTTTTATATCAAGTGTTGGCTGATTCTTTTTTCTTGCAGAAAACAATGGTGTCCAGGAGCCCACCGAATCCCCATCAGATGCAGCCAATGAGAAGCTACCTCAGGAGCCGCTACATACAAATAATGGAAATGGAAGTTGCAACAAGGAGCAGACCTCGAATACCAATGATTCTTATCCTCAAGAAAGGTACTCCTCTAACATCAATTTCGTTGCTGGAATTTCAAGGTTCATCAACATGAAGTTCTCAGTTGTGCTATATTTAAGCTTTTCAATTAGTTTACCGTTCAAAGTATGATGGTGTTGCTTCTTTGCAATGTAGTGCGTATTGGTTCAATTCTATGGTTATTATTCTCTTGGATATTCTTTCTAATGTTGAGATTTCTTTGTCATTGAAACAGCTTGGAGCACATCCTTCCTGATAACCTATTTGCTTCTCCCACGAAATCGGTTGCAGAACAACATGTCGCGTTTTCCATTGCTTCAGCTGAAGCTGACGTTAGTTCCACGACGACCACGCCAGCAACAACAACAACAACAATAACTACTAACAGTGTCCCTATGCCTCCCACCACTTCTGCTCTTCAACATTACGTTTCTTAAATGATGTTGCTTCGTGATGCCAAGGTAGTACTTAACAGTGTCTGTGTTTTCTCTCTTTGGTTTTAAGAGAGGATACTTAATTTGAGGTTGTTATTGACCAGGTTTACTTTGAGAAGCCACAGAAACTTAGGTTTTAGAGTTCAGCATGACTATGGAGGAGGGATTAACTTGACTTGGTAAGAGAACCTGCTCTGTTTGTAAATTAGATTCCCTTGTCATATATCACCTAAAAGGGCAGCCCCGTGCACTAGCTCCTGCAATGCGTGGAGCACGGGTTCCGGATAAGGGCCAGACCACAAGGGTCTATTATATGCAGCGTTACTCTGCATTTCTGCAAGATGTTGTTTCCACGGCTTGAACACGTGACGTCCTGGTCATATGGCAGCAACTCACTAGTTACATCAAGACTTTCCTTGTCATATATCATCTACATATGTGTAATATGCTTTTCATTTTGTGTTTTGTTTGTGCAGACAGGTTGGTAGCATCTTAAAATACAAGTAGTTGAAGTCCTCTAGCTGTATAGCCAAACACAACAAAAGAAAAGATCTGTAAGGAGGATCTCCACAAGATTACTGCCATCATCAAATAATATACTACTTACAACAAATACATATAATGCATAGGTGAAGGACAGATGAACTGATTCATGAGAGTGGGGTCTCTCTGTTTATTTGTGTACCCTCTTTTGTAGTTGAGTGCTGTGGACCACACAGAAACAATACCATAACAAAGGTTAGTAGAGTAGTAGCAGTAACCTTTAGATATTATACTAGTGGTCTTTTCCTCTTCCCCCCTCTTAATTATAGCTTGCTGTCATGTAAAATTTAGTGTAGGAAAATGAATATCTTTTAGATTACCATGTTTTTTGCCAAATGAATGTATAGATTTAGCTTGGTTAAAAGGTGTCTTGAACCTGTTGCAGCTACTTGATTGAATGAGAAATCCAAAAGGAAAATGAAAGGTAAGACCGGTAAAGATCACCTACTACTTTTTCATTTTCCAATCATTCATTAGGGAAGGCGATTATATTAGAAAAAAAGCAAAATAGGGGAAAAAAGGGAAAGGGGAAAAAGGGCACTCAAAGGTGTAAGTATGAAGATGAATGACGTGTATCGAATATCATGAGGTCGTATTATTAAACTCGTAGGCAAAAGATACTTAGGTCATTTCTTTTTAACTTTTCAAGACATGATAATTATCGCCACAGTCATCAAAAAAGAATATTTTGTAGAATTAGTCTGAGTCGAGGTGAGTATAAACTGGTCCGAATAATACGATTATAAGATAAAAAGAAAAACGAAGAGGAATGAAGGGCAAAGGGTGGGGTGAAAATGAAGTGTGTTTTTTTATGCATTAAAAGGCAACTTTAGGGGACTATTTTGTCTCATTTTATGGTTTCCTTTATGTGGACATGAATGTTGAAGGGCCACACTTTCACATGGCTACTGACACCATTTGAATGGTATTTTAGGGT
Source organism: Nicotiana obtusifolia (assembly GCA_002018475.1). Lineage (NCBI taxonomy): Eukaryota > Viridiplantae > Streptophyta > Magnoliopsida > Solanales > Solanaceae > Nicotiana > Nicotiana obtusifolia. The sequence goes on from MCJB01043599.1 coordinate 35,146, forward strand.
ACTCACCCTCACTCATTAGGCTCCTTTCACTTTTAGTTCCCCGTAGCATTATTCATACTCAGACGTGTTTGGCTACTTTTGTTTTAAGGGTACTGGTGTCCTTCTGTTTTGTCATTCTTTACTTACTGTGCACATGTGCTCCAAACTTGATCCTTCCCCAACAACTATTCACTAAATGCGTCCTTTTTAATTAACGGATGGTGTTTGGAGTCAGTTTGTGCACTCTTTGGTCCGTCCCACCGTGTATCTATTATCTCTTACCAATACACGTACCAAGCATACATGAAGAAATCAACTCGCCATTTTGTTTATATTGGTAATTAGCTAGCGTTTGAACATAGATTTGATGGAGATTTAAAAAAAGAATTTTTGAAGTTGTATCGAAAAAATAATTTTTGAAAGTTAAAGTTGTGTTTGGACATGCATTTGAAGTTTTGTGAGTGAAAAAACAATTCATCCAAAAATTGGCGAAAAACTTTCTTCAAATTTTTTCAAAAACTAATCAAATTTCACGAACAAACAATATATATATTTTTTATAATAGCCAATATTTATATCCAAATGGGAACTTAGACTCCATTGTCTCATGGTTTCAACCCCATTTTATTTGATTACCAAATCAAACCATTTGGTGTTCTACAAATGTGTCTTTGTTTTGCTATTCAGTTTTCCACTGAGAATATTATTTTGAAGTGTAAAAGTATAAAATGATTATAGTTATATCATTGGATTTGGTGGAGATTCTCAGGTGGAGACTCCTGTTTCTTTGTCTCGTAATTCTCTAATGAGTTCAAGAAAATGGACTGGTCAACTAGAAACAAAAGTGGGAATTCGTATGGATCAAACGGTCCCTAGTCGTATCTTAGATATACATGTACGATTTAGGTTTTTCGGTAGTTCTATTTTGTTTATCAAGAGTTCATTTATTACTAATTTTTTTTGAAGTTTTATTGGACATAGATTTAATCATCTTTTGAAAATGAAGTTAGCACAATGCATTTTTTGAAAATAAAGCTAAATATTTGGAAAACGTAGGCATAATTTTTTCTCATTTGAAAAAAGATGGCAAACATCTTTAAAAATTTCAATTAAAGATTAATTTGTTGGCAACTGAAATATGACTAAAGATGGAGACAAATTGAGGGGGTTTTTGTTTAGATAAAAAACACTGAATTTACCAAAATAAAGATACAAAAATTCTGTTTGCAAGAAGATGCTTTACACAGATAATTAAATTGTTTAAATGATTAAAAGTCGAACCTACAAAATTGGAATTGAGGTAACTTCGGTGAGACGAGAATAGTTTTGCTATGTTTAAATTAGGTTATTTAGTTTTGCAAAATTAAGAAAATGGAATAAAGTAGTATGAAGCAGTTGGGATTCGTCTCGGAGCTCGCTCTGGAGCGGGGTACTTTCAAAACGCCTTGAGACTTATGTGTGGGGCTTAGTTCAGCGAGACTTGTGACCCAAGCGTCCGACTGTGCGCCCTAAACACGCCTAACGCTCAACGTTCGGGACTCGCCCAACAGTTCCTTTGCAAATCATGTGTTGAATTCACTAATTAGCACTGTTAACTCTCAAAATTCTTTAACAAATGATTGATTAAATTTTTTTTTCTTTTATCTATAGGAATATAAAAATTGTGAATAACTCAAATAACCCATAGTATAGCATATTCACTAATTGAGAATATTGTGAAGGTGAATGTCATTTGAATATTTCTTCTGAAAATAAATAACCATAATTTATATCTTACTTGATAGATCTTCATGTCTTAGTTCTATGTCTCTGAAAATTATCATATATTTATTATTTTACTATTTAAAAATAATTTTATGTTTACTCATGACAGAGTAATATTTTAAATTACAATGTTGATTATATTTATTGAGTATTTACTTTTAAGGAGGTAAAATATGCGGTCTGATAATATTTTTTAAGAAATTATAATTTTTAATTATTTAAAAGTTAAAACGTTATAATTAATTTATATTTCATGGTAACTTTAACAGCATTGCATTATTTATACTTGTAAAACATGCTAGATATTTTATTTTATATGAGTTTCTTTAATTCTTTTTGATTTTCTTGATCTTTCAATATATCTTTTATATGTTTTTTGTGTGTTATAATGCTATATTATTAGTTCATAAATTTAAAAAGTTAAAGATCCGTGGAGTTTGCACCCCATGTCTCGAGGCTTTTATTTTAGCATATTTGTGGAACTTTTAACTAAAATAAAGGTAATTATTTGAGTCCCTTTGGTTCACTTATTTTTCGATTTTAGCATGAGCTTTGCCCTTGGTTTAGTGAAAATACAAAGGTATACTCATATATTGGTTTGAGTTTCACTGTTTCAAGTGGATTATCATTCTACTCCTGCAATACACTTTTTTCGTCTCGGGGGGTCAGATTGATAGCTCTACTATTATGTTGAAGGCTTTTTTGGTTGAAAAGAACAAACAGTAAATAACTTATAGGTCATCCATCGCGTCATTCAATTGCTTTTTAATAATGCTTTTTGGTTTTCAATTTTTTTGTACATATATAAAACTTTGAAATATTTACCTGATTTAGCTAGATTTCCCTATTTACAAAAAAAAAAAAAACATTTTTTTACAAAATATACAATCCAGTCAAAAGTTATAATTATATACTACTTAGATATAATTGTGTAAAATTGAGATATAAACTCCAAATGATAGTCCCAATTATTTGTAACAACATTCAATTCAAACAAGTAACGATTTCACCAAACCCGATTTTCAAATTCAGAGCTTTTAAGAAAAGAAATTACAGGTTAATACAATTGAAAGAACAAGAGAAATTTTCAGAAACCAATCTAGTTTAATATAGTTTAGTGGCTATTAACTTCCTATAGCTACTATATATATATATATATATATATATATATATTTACTTCCTATTGTCAATATTTCGTTGCTACCGAACTTATTTGCTGTATTCGCGCTACTGTATTCATGAATACAGTCGCGGAATTTTGCGTAATAAGTAGGAAGTCCAGCTGTTTAATAACGGAATGAGGATCAATTAGTTAATTTAACTCAACAAAATCAATTCTACAAAATTCCGTTGCTATGGGACTATTCGACGTATTCGCGCTACTGTATTCATGAATACAATCGTATAATTCACCTAATAAATAGGGAATTCAGTTGTTTAATAACGGAAAGAGGATCAATTAGCGTGTATCGCTCCTAATTTAACTCAACAAAATTAAGTCTACAAAATTTCGTTGCTACCGGACTGTATTTGTTGTATCGCGCTACTGTATTCATGAATACAATCGTGGAATTCGCCTAATAAATATGGGCTGCAGCTATATGATAACGGAAAGAGGATCAATTAGCATGTATCACTCCTAATTTAACTCAACAAAATCAATTCTACAAAATTTTCATTGCGGTTGTGCTGTATTCCATGTATTCAGGTGACTGTATTTATAAATAGAATGAGGTAATACGCCTAAAAAACAGTGATTACGGGTGTTTAATAAAAGAAAGTGCAATATTGAATTGTATTCAATTTCACTATATTGAATTCAGTTGTATTTAAAACAACAAAAAAATCAAGAAATAGGGTGTATACCGTTCTATTTAATTCGACTGTATACATTGTATTCAATTCATTGATATTCATTATTCACTATTATACATTGTATTCTGTTAGACTGTATTCAAACAATAAAAAATCACAAAAACAGTGATATTCGACTGTATTAAAAAATACAGACCTTCAAAATACATAAAATACAGGCAAAAAACAATATATTTATATAAAAATATAATATATTTGAGTGTGTTTGTACAAAATATAATATATTTGTACCATTACATGTGACTCAATAGCAAAGAAGAAAAGAAAGTTAATAGTGATATTCGATTGTATGCAAAAAATATAGACCTTTGGAATACACAAAATACAGGCGAAAAAATAATATATTTATATAAAAATACAATGTATTTTAGTGTATTTGTAATGCATTTGTAATCATTGTTGTGACTCAATAGCAAAGAAGAGAAGAAAGTTCGCCGGAGATGACATTTTTCGGCCAAGCAAAATATTGTATACATTGTATTAAAACTACAAATGGAGACGAACAAAAACTCGATCCTCAAATCTTCTTCGGCGGCTCTGCTTCAGATTTTCAAAAGCTCAATCCGTATCCATGGCCATATCTGTTCACCTATCCCTCTTCGCTTCAGATCTATTTTCTTCAGAAAGTCCACCATTGCCACCACAAATGGCTGCTACTACGGCTGGCTTGATGGAAAAAAAGGAAAGAGATTTGACGGAGAAAAGAGAGGACTGAGAATCTTGGAGAGAGAGAGAGAGAGATAGAGAGAACATAACTGGCGTATTTCACGCCTCAATGGTAAGATATAAAATAAATACCTATTTTGCTATAAATAGAAAAGATAGCTATAAGTAATAATATTTTAAAGTTATTTTAGTTTATAATAAATAGGATGTAATAGTTTATTATAGGAGATAAAATTTTCATAAAACAATGCTACTCAAATTGGCCCATATTTTACCTTCTTCACTGGTTTGGCCCACTTTGTATATAAATTGAATTTATTTTCATTATTTATCCTAACATTAAGGATCAATTCTTCCCGGTCCATAACCGGCGCAAGCTTCTTCTATTATGAAATCCTCTTAGGCCATCTCCAACCTTGCATCATTTTTTGCACCAAATGCTATTTTGGTGCAAAAAATAGTATTTTGGAGCTCCAACCTTACATTATTTTTTGCACTATTTTGGTGCATGAATAGTGTTGCACCAAATTTGATGCAACACTATTTATTGCACCATTACTATTCATTAATAATTTATTATTATTTTTTTATTATATAACACTTTTAATTTAACATATTATAAATTTTAAATTTTACATTTAGATTCCTAATATACCTATTCATCTACACCATTACTATTCATTAATATTTTATTATTTTTTTTATTATATAACACTTTTAATTTAACATATTATAAATTTTAATTTATAATTTTAGATTCCTAATATACCTAATTATTTTTTATGTAATATCTTATAATATTAATTTTACATCTTAATTTTGGAGTGTCAGTTTTATAAATTAATTTTCGTATATATTATTTTATACAAAATTGTAAGTTAATTTTGTTATAAGTTATAATTGTATTAAAAAATATAACCATCACAAAAATGAAAAGTGCAATAGTATTTATTTAATTATATTTTATCAATGATTTCACTTTTATTTGAATTATCCGTTAATATGTATAACGTATAATATTTGCTTACAATTTATATTATTTAAATTTTTATGGTATAAAATAATTTTATATTAAATAATTATATAAAAAAGAATTATGAATTACATGGGATGGATATGTAAAAAGAAAAAAAAGAAAGGATTTTTTTTCTGAAATTACAAAATAAAATTTAAGTAAAAGAAAATAATATAATATAAAAGAGAGAGAAGAATATAAAAGGAATATTCTTTTTTGGTACAAAAAATGATGCAATGGGTTGGAGTTAATTTGTATCATTTTGGTGTTTGCACTATTTTAGTGCAAAAAATGATGCAATGGGTTGTTTTACTTGTTTGAGCTTTACCTTCCCTTTTCCCCATTTACTTTAAAAAGTATTTTGTTTTTTTACTTTTTGAAGTTCATCCACCATAAAGACAAAGAAAAGTAGAAAGTTAATCACTTTTCAATTTTCAAGAATGTTAGCATCTGCATATTTCTTCTAAGATATTTAAAAATTTAACTTTTACAGTTCTTGTTCATAATTAAGTATTTGGGGGGCTAATAGAAAACCTCCATCGTTGAAGCTCAAGTTTGTTAGATCTAAAATTTGATTAATAAAAAAAAAAAAAGCAAAAGAAAACTCTAGTGAAGACTTGAAACTTTATGTTTGAACCATATACGAGATTTTGAGAAATTTAAATTTGAGATTCGAAGTTAATTTTGAAATGGGTGTTTTTGGGTATGTTTGAAAATATTATTGGGTGTTGTTCTAATCGATTGGAAATATCAAGAGGAGTTCAAAATTTAAATTTGAAATGATACGGAGTAGATTAAGCTACATTTGAGTTAAATTTTAAAGAAGTTTAGGGAAGAAGACGAAGTCAGTTTTTTGTATAACAATATATAATATTGTATAATAGTGTATATGGATGTATAAACACCTCTTATATACTATTATACACTTTTATACACTAATATACAAAATGAACATGCGACGAACTTCTATAATTTTCAATAGTATTTTTTGTTTAAAACCTGTCCAAATCTCTATTAAATGACTTAAAATTTTATAGAGAATCCCTGCAGACAAATTCTGACAAGTCTTAACAACACCCACTCCAAATTTCTCACAAAATCATATTCGAAAATTTAAACTCATTTATTTAAGCTTGCTCAACAATGATAGATTATCTAAAACTATAATTTTTACCGTCCAAATGGATTTGATTTATTGAATTGATATTTGAGTCACAATTACTGATCCAGAGCTTGGGGTTAGAAACTTGATTTTTTAAGAAAAAAGTTGAATAGGGACTTTGGAAACCTATTTGGAGTTGAACTTGAATCTTGGTTTATTTTTTTTGGGCTATATCTTTGCAAAGTTTTAAGCTTCTCAATTGCAATGTATGTGTATAAATTATACTTAAGTGTAATTCTCTCGCTTTTTAATGATTGTCAATAAAATTTTTTTAAAAAGAAATATGTAATTTTCTTTCGCACTTAATCAAATAAGGCTAAATCCCAGTGTTAAAGAATAGATAGGCAAGTTGTTAAGTGAAAAAACATTTGCACTCTTCGAATCTACTATAAACAAGAAAAAACTAGCTCGTAACTAAGAGGGCATGTTTTCAGCCTTATGAAAATAAGGTTAGAATACGTGAATACGAAAGAATTTTTTTTTTTTTTATATTTAATGATTCGGCCGGTCGTTTTAATTATTTTAGACCCAATTCCTTATTTATCGTCCTCTTTATGCTATATTATAGTTATGTGGTTCGCCGGGGTGTTTGGTTTTGATTTCGGGTGAGTTACGGAGTGAAGTGAGACACATAGTCCCTAAGTTGGAGGTTTAAGTTGAAAGAGTTGACAGTAATTTAACTTTTGTGTAGATGACTCCGGAATGGAGTTTTGACAGTTTCAATAGCTCCGCATGATGATTTTAGATTTAGGAGCGTGTTCGGATGTTGGCTTGGAGGTCTGTAGGTCGTTTCGACGTGAATTGGCAAGAGATAAAAAGTTGAAGGTTTGGAAGATTGGAAAGTTTGACCAGGAGTTGACTTTATTGATATCATGGTCAGTTTCTAATTTCGGAAGTTGAAATAGGTCTGTCATGTCATTTATGACTTGTGTGCAAAATTTGAAGTCAATCAGAGTCGTTTTGGTATGAATCGGCATTAGTTTTGGAATTCGGAAGTTCATAGTTTAAATATGCTTGAATTGGGTTTCTGTGGACCTTAAGTGTGATCCGGATTGAATCCGAAACCAAATTGGACTTAGTCACTATTGCTGAAACTACTGGTTTTCTTCTGATCTGGTTTCCTTCTACGCGTTCGCGAGGGTTCTCCCCCGATCGCGTAAAGTCTTCAGGGGTTGCTGGTATTTTTCCCTTCACGTTCGCGAAGGTGAGGATGCAATCGCGAAGTTTGCTAAGTTGGTTCATCGAGAACGCGTAAGGTAAATCGCGTTTGCCTATAACGAAGGCGAGGCTGGAGCTGAGACAGGTTTGTGCTACGCGTTCGTGTGGCCTAGGACACGGTTGCGTGGGAGGAGACATCTTATTCATTGTGTTCCTGATTGGTTTTACGCGATCACGAAGCGTATTTTGTTGAGCTGGGAGAAAGCGCGATAGAGGGCGACTGGGTACCAGAATATAAGTTTCGAAACGTGGGTTTCATCTCATTTTTCATAATTTGAACATAGAGAGCTCAGTGTGAGGCTATTTTTCGAGAGTTTTCAAGGAAATCGTTGGGGATAAGTGATTCTAACCTGGATTGGACTATATTTCATGAATCTATTGTTATTTTTATCATCTAATTAGTGATTTGAGTTGAAAATTTGAGAAAAAATTGTAAAAACTTCCTAGACTAGATTTTGGGGCTTTGAAAGGTGATTTGAGGTCGGATTTGAGTAATTCTTGTATGGTTGGACTCGTTATCGAATGGGAGTTCGAATTTTGTTATTTTAGGTCGGGTTCCAAGACGCGAGCTCGGTTTAACTTTTTGAATTGAATTTTTATTTCTTTGCAAATATCGTAACTTTATTGTTCGAAATAGTTTCCTATAGTTTATATTTATTGTATGAAGTTGTTTTAGCTAGATTCGAGCCATTCGGAATTGGATAATCGAGGGAAAGGCGTACAAGTGGACTGAGTTAGCATGTTTTGAGGTAAGTATCTTGCATAATTTTTGGTGGGGGAATTTTCCCTTAGGATTGGTGTTGTTTTGTGATAATTGTGATGTGTGAAAGCAGTATACGCAAGGTAACGAGTGTGTACACGGATTAAATGTAAAAATTTACCGGTTTTAGCCATGTAGATTCCTTTCATGCCTTAATTGAGTTATCTTAACGTGTTATATTCATCATCATTAGTCTATTTTCGCATGCTCTACTTGTCCTATCTCTTACTTGTTAATTGCTCTACATGTTTAGTTGTAGTTCTTGTTTCTTTTATTCCATATTCATTAAGTAACCATTGAATTCTCTGCTTGAAGTTGTTATTCTTAGAATATCTTGTTGTTAAAAATTGGTATTGAGGTATAAAGGCCGTGATTCACATTGAGGCAAAGTGTTAAGTTGTGAAATACTATTTTTGTTGAGTTATTCACTTCCAGTTATTATTGTTGAGACTCTTGTGTACATTGTGGTTGTGCCATGGGCTATACCGTTATTGTTGATTTTTTGGCATGTTTTAATATTGCGAACTTGAGGTACGATTTGTGATACGTTGTTATATTGACACGCATGCGGTAGTATAAGGTTTTAGAGCTAAAATGCATGCGGTGAGTAAGGTGGGCTTGATACGCGTATTGCTAGCAGGGGAACTACTTGAAGCCACGCGGTGTGATAAGGTGGGGTAAAACACGGGATGCTATTTCGGAAAAAAATAATTTTGAAAACTAAATGCAAGGCTCCCACGGTGATATAAGGAAAGATTGTGGATTATTTTTGTGATTTAGGGCTATGAGGCGGTACCTCGATAGTGACTCTTGTTGGTATTTCTATATTACTTCACTTATGTTTGGTTGTTTTATTTTCTTGACTTAATATTTCTTGTTTTCTGCCGTGGTGCATTATTTGCCTCGATTATGTGTAATTAATTTTGCATATTCCGTACTTGTTTCATTTTCATTGTTATTATTATTGCACCGTTAAATTATTCGTCATGTCTCTTATTTATTCCAGTAGGGCCTTAACCTGACCTCGTCACTACCCTACCGAGGTTAGGCTTGGCACTTACTGGGTACTGTTGTGGTGTACACATGCTACACTTCTACACATCTTTTTATGCAGAACCAGGTACCTCCTACCAGTCCAGGCACTAGCGAGAGCTTAGCTTCGAAAACTTCAAGGTATACTTGCCGGTGTCCGCAGGTCTCGGAGTCCCTCTCTACCTAGACTATTCTATTTCCTTATCCTTTTATAGACACTGATGTATAGGGATGTTCAATACCATCATATGGAGCTTGTGACTTGTCTTTCGCCGGGTTTAGGAAGTTGTACATACTAAGTTGCGGAGTTTATTTTATGTTAGATGTTGAGTTTTGAGACTTCAAATTATCATTCCGTCAATATTGCTTGTATGTTAAGCTTACCTAGTCTTAGACACTAAGTGCCATCACGATATCCTACTTAGGAAAATTTAGCTCGTAACACTAGAGAACAATTAGAGCCCGTTTGGCTGCCTGCTTTATTTTAAAAGTGTTTTTGCTCAAATGTGCTTTTAGAAAAAATACTTCTATAGACACAACTAGAAATTGCAAAATTTTCGACCACGAAATCCGTCAAAATCAATCGGAAATCTTTCATTTCAGACGGATTTATGACAGATTTCAAGTGGTCAGAAAAATGATGGTCACCAAATATTTGCGAAGAAATCGGTCGCAAACAAGAAGTATTTAGTTGACCGGATGAAATTAAAGTCTGCGACCACTTTGGCCGGTACATTTGCGACCGATTCAATCGCAATTTTATTAATATAAATAAATTATATATTAACTTTTCTGACCAATTTGGTCGGTAATTTAATTATTATTTTTTATTTTATTTAAATTTTCGACCAAATCAGTCGGAAATTAAGAAATAAAAAAAAAAAATTTCGGCCACTTCAGCCTCAAATCTGGGAATTTTCATGGCCAATTTTGGACCACTTTGGTTGGAAGTCAGTCACAATTTTGGTCAAATACAACATAATTCTACTGTATTTTAAGTCACACCCCTGCCAAATCAAACAACCAATACATATCAGTCAATATCACAAATATTCTATCAATATAACCTAAAACAACAAGTATCAAACTTGTTTAAACATAACAAAACTATCTATTCTATTAAACCACATAAAAATCTAAAGCTTTCGACCAAAATCATATTATACAAAGTCTAAAACGAACAAAGTGTTGTAGCAACCAAGAAAATCTAAATATCCTATACACAATCTAAATTACTACCTGTCTTTATCGGTTTCAGTATCCTCATAGTTAGATTCTTCCATTGGATGTTAATACCCATGGTTTGTCATGAATGTCCGCATCATACTTATTGTTTCTTGAGAATTATTCCATTATTGAGGTAATTCATTGATTTGCGTCCGCATAGTCTCAATTTCTTGGGGTGAAGCAGAAGCAACACTAAATAATGCGGTTGGACGACCAGACGACGACTGCACTCCAAGTCCGGGTAACGACCCGACTGGTCTTTTTGAGTATTATAGCCCCACTCCCCCGTTTATTGCTTATTCCATGCTCATTTGTTGCTATGTGACTTGCCAGGGTAGTTGGTTTAGTTCCGGGGATGTTTCGGAATGAGTTGGGACACTTAGATCCCAAGATTGGAAGCCTAAGTTGAAAGAGTAGACCGGATGTCGACTTGTGTGTAAATGACTCTGGAATGGAATTTTGATAGCTCTGATAGCTCCTTATGGTGAATTTAGACTTAAGGGAGTGTCCGATTATTGATTTGGAGGTCCGTAGATGATTTTGGCTTGAATTGACGAAAGTTGGAAAAGTTGAAGTTTGGAGAGTTGGGAAGTTTGACCAAGAGTTGACTTTATGGTTACCGGGCTCAGATTTTTGATTTCGGAAGTTGGAATAGGTCCATGGTGTCATTTATGACTTGTGTGCAAAATTAGAGGTCAATCGGAGTTGGTTTGATAGGTTTCGGCATTGATGGTTGAAGTTGGAAATTCATCAGTTTCAATAGGCTTGAATTGGGGTGCGATTCATGCTTTTGATGTGGTTTGACGCCTCGATAAATTCGTATCATATTTTAGGACTTGCTGATATGTTTAGTTGAGGTCTCGGGGTCCTTGGGTGAATTTCGGATGGTTAACGGATTGGAATTTGGACATAGGAAATTGCTGAAGAGTTCAAGTCTAGTGCGATCGCACATGCGAAGGATTTGGTCGGAGTTGCGAGATCGTAGAAGCGTGATTGGAATTGCAGGAGCCGATTTTGGTTGGGCTGAGGGTATGCGAAGGTGCGAGGTTTCGGCCGCACCTGCGAGTTCACAAATACGGAGAGTGGAGGCACAAGTACGACTCCTGGAGTGTAGACCTGGTGGACGCAGGTGCGGAAGGAAGCTCGCAAAAGCGGAAGTGGCAGGAGGCAGTGGAGTGGAACAAGCGAAGAGGCCTCTGCAGAAGCGGTCCTGTAGGTGTGAGGATGGACCGCATGTGAGACTAGTCGGGGATCTAAGTGAGTTCTGCAGGTGCGGAGATTGCACCGCTGATGCGGTGCCACAGATGTGGATATTGGGCCGTAGGTGCAAAAAGGCTTGGGCAGAATATAAATTCGCAGTTATGGATTTTTGAGAGGGGTTTTGCGAGATTTCAAGAGGTAAAACACTTTTGATAATTTTTATTAATTAATATTGAATACTCATTGAATTCCCCCCCTAGATTATGTGTTTTTAAAGTAGAATTTGGAGAATTTTGGACTAGGGATTGGAGAGTAAGATTTGGAGATTTGAGTGGCGATTTGTGATAAGCTCGGAACACACACTTAAATTATGCCCTCTAATTAAATATACTATAGTATAATATCGTATCCACAGGGATTGGATTTAAATAGTATTCTCGTAGTTCCTAGCTTGGTGCTATCTAAGATGATCAACAATTGAGATTTATATGATTTCTAACTAAAATTAACTAAGAATCTAGAGCTATTGACTAATGACAATTGAAACAAGGATAAGAAAGGAAGTTATCAGTGGGAGAAAATAGGGGTTGATATGATAGATGAAAGATAATTGTTTGAGATCTAACTCTAGATAATTCACTTTTAATATTCAAGTGAGTCTCTCAAATTCACTCAATTATTAGTTAAAACATTCAGCAAAAACTCCTCTCTGGATTAAGTCTCAGCCTCATGAGATGAACCAATTTAAGCACATGAAAATATGCAAGAATGTGTAGTGGATTCGTCTTTAGGAGACCTCTTTCGATTATTCTCCTAACTAGGTTTAATCAATAATTCAACTAGCCTCTTTTGATTACTTAGAAGAATCTATAAACTCAACCAACAATATAACGCAAGCATATCACAAGTTATGCCTCTCTCGATTACATGAACAAGTTACTATAGATGCAACAGTTAAATCAACCAAAGCGGTTAAATACATAAAACTAGAGTTATAATCCACAAACAATCATCAGTACACCAAATCCATCAAACCCTAAAGAGAACTACTCCATAGATATGGAGAAATTCATCACAAATAAAGTTGAAGTAGAGAAAAACATAAATTCAATCCAAACTCGTGTCTTGAGTGAGGAAGGAATGATGAAATCCTTATGCTTGTGTTCTTCCAACTCTTCCTTAGCCTCCTTAGGTCAAATATATGACAAAAGTCCAGAAAATAATTTATGTATTTATACCAAGTAGGGTCGGGCCCAAATGAAATCACCTTTTCCTAACCAAAATAAGACATTTACTCTGTAAATATTGTACAGGCGCACCACATGGGGTGATGCGCTATGCGCCATGCGCCATGCGCCATGCGAGGCATTAGTGGGGAAATCGATAGAGCTAACTTCTGACAGAAAATAGAGATTTGCACAAGCGCGGCGCCCCATGCGCTGCGACAGTGGGAATTCTCAGAGTACGGACCAAACTTTGATTTTTGACGTCCAGACTTGGTCCTCGACCCCCGAACACGATCCCAGCTTAATCCTTTGGGCAGTTACTCAGGCTTCAAAGCTCCAAATCACTCGAATTCATTCCACAACATCTACATAGCTCGGAATCACTCCTATAAGGTATAAAACGCAGAGTAAGTGCAAAGCACTATCAATTAAAGCTCAAACACGAATAAAGTACAGTGAATTATAGTGCAATAAACGACTAAAATACGTAATTGTAGCCTACCATCAACACCCCACACTAAAGCCATTGCTCGTCCTCGAGTAATCAAACTACACTTCAAATAAACACGACCTTTTTAAATAACTCTCATCACTTATCACACCAAGAATATCTAAAACAGATTAAGTACAATACTGTAACATCCTTGCCTCAAGATTTGACTCAAAAGCACCATACATTATTTATAACCCGCTCACTTACTCTAATACAGAGGTCAATGCCATTACTTCTCCTTCATGACTAAGTGCCTTTACACAACAATAGAGAGTAGTTCCACACATAATGAAATTTAAGAATAATTAGGAACTCAAGATAGAAAGAATTCGCTCACTCTCAGAAAGAACATTCATATGCCACAAAAGACGTACCATAGGCTTGCCCGTAGTGTACTACTCTACTAATTAAGCTCATTCAGTCAAGGATCAGTAGGACTTTAACTGGTTGTAACATAGGCTGCGAGATGGGTAGGATACATTTAGATATAAGGATGACTAGACCTCCCTAAGCACTTTAATACATACTTCATTGTTCCAAATCCCACTTTTATGTCAAACCATAAATCCACCTTCACATCAATATACGTCAAATCCCTACTTCTTTAAGCACAATTACATCAAGAGTCACACTATCAAACAATATTTTGCACAACAATACAACTATTTTTCTTTTTTTTTTTATTTTCAATTTAAGTGGCTCTTTCTTTTTTTAAACATTGCACATTTCTCCTTATTTCAATAGTTCCATACAAAAGCCAAAACAACTACCCCACGCTTCAACTTTTACAAAGTTTATAATAAATTCAAGTGCTCATGAGAGGTACAAGGTTCAAATAGATCGTCAATTCAAATAATTGAGTAAGGCTTGTAATGTGGTTGCCAAAAAAACAAGATTACATGCTCAAAAGGGTATTAACTAAGATACATAACAATCAGGTAGGTAAGAGCATATGACTGGCTCAACAAAGAAATGTCTGTATCCTTTACAAGACTGAATAAAACTACTATTTCACTTCACAAACACACAGGGCAAGTTCTAGATATCAAATGCAATGCATAGAATAACACAAAATCTCTCACACATATGGCACATAACTCACTCAAGATTGGATTATCAAGACACTCTATTCAAAGTAGTTAAGAAAAGTTAAGATCATACAATTTAAGGTACTTATACAAGAGTCAAACAACTGAACCTAAGTGTCACACAAAAGCACTCATTATTCTCAAGGTATAATAAAGTCAAGAGATATTTCTTTCCATCTAAACCATTACACAAGGTTTCCTACTACTCTACAAAAATAAAAATTAACTACACCTGGTTCAAACAAAACCCTTGAAAAAGAACCGTGGCTCAAAGAAAAACCAAGGGGGAATTGTTACACCACCTAAAAAAAGAAAATCTTTTTGTCTTTTTTCCTTCGACTTTAATCCCTCAAGAAACCTGTCGAACAATATCCATCGTCGGAAAAAATCAAACATTATAAAATTTTTATGGTTTTTTCCAATTTTGTTTTGTATCTATTACTACTAAAACTAAAAAAAAAAAAAAAAACTAAAACTAATATACATACATACATACAACATATACCCCACCCCACAATTTAAGTTGTGGCATGTCCTCATGACACACAACTATAAAGCATAAGGTAGAGGAGACTTCCCTGAACATCTAGTCGTGGTAAGAGTCAAAGTCGGGCTCCATCCCTCGCGCCCGAACTAATGCGCACATCCATGCAGACAATTTCTTCTCAGCCTTTTGGAGTACATCCTACACTTATCTTTCTCATTCACCGCAGCCTTCTCTTTCGAGTCCTTCACTTTCCACTCAACACTTGTAGCTGGTTTTTCTTTCTGTGCCCCCTTTTCTACATTCATCTCAAAAGTCATAGTCTCCTCTCCCACTCTAAGCATGAGTTTTCTCTTATGTATATCCATATAGCTCTACCCGTTGCTAAGAATGGTCTTCCCAGGGTAAGTGGGACCTCCTTGTTCCCCTCCATATTCACCACTATAAAGTCCATAGGTAATACGAACTTATCCACCCTAATTAATACATCTTCCATTATACCCTCGGGTGTTATAGTCATTTGGTCTACCAGCTGCAAAGATATTGGCACTGACCTTATATCTCCAATCTCTTTCTCCAGTTTTCTGTAAATAGATAGAGGCAATAAGTTAATTAGGGAACCAGAATCACATAAAGACTTATCAAAATTTATAGTTCCTAATGAGCAAGATATAGTAAAACTCCATGGATCTCCACACTTTTGTAGGAGTTTGTTTTGCAATATCGCGCCGCAATGCTCTGTAAGCTTCACCACCGATGTCTCCTCTATCTTCCTCTTCTTTGACAGGATCTCCTTAAAAAATTTAGCATAAGATGATATTTGTGAGAGCACTTCGGTGAATGGTAAGTTCACATGAACGTGTTTCAGCACATCCAGAAATCTCCCAAACTGCTTGTAAAACCAACTTTTCTCTACTTTGCTTTTGAGAGAAAAGCAAAACAGGCATATACTGGCTCTCCTCAGGTTCCTCCCTTCTTGATTTTTCTTCTTCCTTCTTCTTTTTCTTCTCAGTTTTCATCGGGCCTTTCTTCTTCTTATCATCATCACTTTTCAGCTGCTCCCCCATTTCTTTTGCAAGTATCTCATCTTTCTGGATCGGGGATCTTTCAACACTTGCCCACTTCTCAAGGGCACAAATCACCATTTCTTTGGGTTTCGTTTTAGTGTAAGCAGGGAGAGTGCCTGGAAACCCTCTCAGATAATATTGTTGCAATCTTTCCCACTTGCTTCTCCAAATTTCAAATTGCTGCCCCTTGTATATCAAATCTATCATCAGTTTTCACAATGAAGGCCTTCATAAGATCTTCTAAACCAGGTTGATTGGGCTGTTGAGGTTGAAACTGCTGCCTCGGCTGATTCATAAAACCAGGAGTTCTTTGTCCCTGAAATGTGGGGTTGCTTTGTTGCCAAGAATTTGTAGTACCCCCAGCTGAACTCCATATAAATTCGGGGTGCTTCTGACCCATTGCATTGAAATTGTAGTTTTCCACATCATTCACTTCCTCAGTCGAGGCTTGACACTCATGAGTAGGGTGTCCTCTTCTATATATATTACAAGCTGCTTGAGGCTCATTTTGTATCGAGGCCAATGTCAGCTTCTGTATTTCTTTAGCCATAACATCAAGCTGTACCTGCACACATGTATTAGCATCAACCTGGTGAACACCAATTGATCTTCTTCTTTTAGCACTCTCAGAGGACCACTTATTTGCATCTTCAGATAACTCATCATGAATTGTAACTATCTTCTCTGGAGTCTTCTTCATCAAGGGGCCTCTAGCTGCATTGCTCAATGTTCTACGCGAGGCCGGTGTCAATCTATCCCAAAAGTCCTGGAGTTGCATCTAGAGTTCAATTCCGCTATGTTGACACTTTCAAACAATCTCCTTAAACCTCTCCCATGCTTCAAAAATAATTTTCATATCTTTCTGGTAGAAGTTATGGATTTCTCTTCCAAACTTGCCCGTTTTAGCAAAGGAGAAATATTTATCAAGAAATTTTCTGGTCATCTCCTCTCAAGTTCTAATTAATCCCGCGGGCAAGCTTTGAAGCCACTATTTTGCATCATCTTTAAGAGAAAAGGGGAATTCCCTTAAATACACTGTATCTTGTGACCCACCATTATAATAAAAGGTGTTCATAATCTCCTCGAAGTCTATTAGATGTGTGTTTAAATCTTTGTCTGGCTTCCCTCTGAACACACAACAATTCTGAATGGTTTAAAGCAGCCCTTGCTTCAACTCGAAATTATTTGCTGTAATTGGAGGTGGTTTAACACTTGATAAACCTTGTTTGTAGTCCGGTCTAGCATAATCACCAAGTGGTCTCCCAGGACCGGGAGCTATATTTCTGAAGTGATCTGCAGCCAAGGGTTAATTTTGAGCAATTCTCCGACCCCTCTCTTCTTCGTTGATAATCTGTGCATCTATAATAGCTGCTTCCTCATCATTCCGTGTAGCTTGTTCTCTTTGTTGGGCTGCTTCTCTCGCAGCCATATCTACATTATCCTCATCGTTTCCAGTCATAAGTTCTTTGGTTGAGGATTGTCCAACCTTTTTTGATGTCTCGGTGAGATTTCTTTCCTTCCTCAACTATTGTAGTTGTTTTTCAATTTCTGGCTCGTATGGTAGCACTTCCAGAAGTTCGAGTCATGCACCAATCTTAACCTGTAACTTGCGCACAGTCAAAGAACACCAACCATAAAAAGAGAAAAATAAAATTAAATAAATAAAAAATTCCTGAATTAGCACTACAAACTATTTCAAATATTGTTGATTGCTAATCCCCGGCAACATCGCCAAAATTTGAAGAGCTCGGAACACACACTTAAATTATGCTCGCTAATCAAATATAGTATAGTATAATATCGTATCCACATGGATTGGATTTAAACAGTATTCTTGTAGTTTCTAGCTTGGTTGCATCCAAGATGATCAACAATTGAGATTTATATGATTCTAACTAAAATTAAATAGGAATCTAAAGCTATTGACTAATGAAAATTGAAACAAGGATAAGCAAGGAAGTTATTAGTGGGATAAAATAGGGGTTGATAGGATATGTGCAAGACAATTATTTGGGATCTAACTATAGATAATTCACTTCTAATATTCAAGTGAATCTCTCGAATTCACTCAATTATTAGTTCAAACATTCAGCAGAAACTCCTCTCTGGATTAAGTCTCAGCCTCACGAGATTAACCAATTTAAGCACGTGAATATATGCAAGAATGCATAGTGGATTCGTCTTTAGAAAAACCTCTTTCGATTATTCTCCTAACTAGGTTTAATCAATTATTGAACTAGCCTCTTTTGATTACTTTGAAGAATCTATAAACTCAACCAACAATATAATGCAAACATATTACAAGTTATGCCTCTCTCGATTACTTGAACAAGTGATTATAGATGCAACAGTTAAATCATCCAAAGCGATTAAATACATAAAACTAGAGTTATAATCCACAAACAATCATCAGTACACAAAATCCATCAAACCCTAAAGAGAACTACTCCATATATATGGAGAAATGCATCACAAATAAAGTTATTGTAGAGGAAAATATAAATTCAATCCAAACTCATGTCTTGAGTGAGAAAGGAATAATGAAATCTTTATGCTTGTGTTCTTCCAACTCCTCCTTAGCCTCCTTAGGTTGAATATGTGTCAAAAGTTCAGAAAATAACATTTTTCCATGTATTTATACCAAGTAGGGTCGGGCCCAAACGAAATCACCTTTTCCTAGCCGAAATAGGACATTTACTCTGTAAATATTGCACAGGCATTTCGCATGGGGCAATGAACCATGCGAGGCATTAGTGGGAAAATCCAGAGAGCTAACTTCTGACAGAAAATAGAGATTTGCACAAGTGCGGCGCCCTACGTGCCGCGGCACTAGGGAATTCTCAGTGTACGGACCAAACTTTGATTTTTGATATCCAGACTTGGTCCTCGACCCCCGAACACTATCCCGACTTTGGGTTTTTACTCAGACTTCAAAGCTCTAAATCACTCGAATTCATTCCACAACATCTATATAGATTGGAATCACTCCTACAAGGTACAAAACACACAATAAGTGCAAAACACTACTAATTAAAGCTCAAACACAAATAAAGTGCAGTGAATTAGAGTGCAATAAGCGACTAAAATCCGTAATTATAGCCTACCATCAATTTGATGTCCGAATTGGGTAATTTTGGTATGGAAAGACTCGTTACTGAATAAATGTTCGGATTTTGTTAATTATGTTGGATTCCGAGATGTGGGCTTGGGGTTTACTTTTTGACTTTTGTTAAAGAACTTAGCTTTATCATATGGAATTGATTCCTATAGCTTGTGCTGATTGTATTGAGTTGTTTGTAGCTATATTCGAGTCATTCGGAGGCCGATTCACGAAGCAAGGGCTTGTTAGAGTAGAGATTTGCACGGTTTGAGGTAAGTAACACTTCTAAACTTGGTTTTGAGGGTATGAATCCCTGAATTACGTGTTATGTGGTTGGTGTTGAGGTGACGCACATGCTAGGTGGCGGGCGTGTGGGTGTGCAGCGCTGAAATTGTGACTCGGTCTATTCCATGGAAATGTGTAGTCATATAATATTGTTACAATTCGTATATTCTCCTTGTGTTAGAGGAATTGAGCTGTGATTCATGTTAAAAATCATGCTTAGGCTATATGCTGGTACTGTTGGGACCCACTGAGGTCGTTTTGCTATTGAATTATTTGCTAAATTGCAATCATGTACTTAGTCACATCTATCCTTTGCATATCATATCTCAGTCTCTGTTGTCATTACTGTTACATCATGTTATCATCGTTTGGGCTGATTGTTATGAGATTTGTGAGCCCGTGAGAATGGAGATATTGATGGTTGAGTGCGGCCGAGGGCCAGATTGTGCGTGATGTTTATGGGATCGGGCTACATGCCGCAATAGGCTTTATTGATTCATAGAATGATTGGCTTATTTAGAGCTTGGGCAGGATCTTTCCCTCCGAAGTATGACATACCAGTAGTGAGCATAGGTACCGAGTGCGAGTGCCGAGTGATTGAGAGGACTGAGTGATTGGGAGGACTGAGTGACTGGGAGGATTGAGTAACTAAGAGGACTGAGTGATTGAGTGTGCTGAGTGAGAGTAAATACTCCGAGAGTATGCACATGACTTTATCACTGAATTGCATTATAGTAGACATGTAGATATAGTGATGCATCATTCCTCATATCAGTCACACTTGGCATATTTTATCTGTGTTAAACTTAAACTGTTAAACTTGAAAGCATGTCTACATTTCTGTACTGTTAAAAATCTATATTTGGACTGTACCTATATTTGTATTGAGTTGCGGTATATTCTTACCAGTTATTGTGAGATATTCACTATTAAGCTTATTTCCTTATGTTTTAAATTTAAAGATGCGTGGTTATTTGTGAGTTTTTTGCTTGCCTAGTATTGCGATAGGCGCCATCACTACAGGTAAGATTTTGGGTCGTGACAAATTGGTATTAAAGCCTAGGTTACGTAGGTATAACGAGTCATGAGCAGGTTTAGTAGAGTCTTGCGGATCGGTACAGAGACGTATGTATTTATCTTTGAGATATTGCCGAACCATTAGGAAAAGCTTCACTTTCTTGTATTCTTGTCATGCGAATTTGTTGATTCCAAAAACTAAACTTCTGCTACTCTATTATGTCATAGATGGTGAGGATACGTGCTACTGGATCGGGCGAATGCCCACAAATACCACCATCTAGGGCCACGAGAGGCCGGGGCCGCAGTAGAGGCTGAGGTATAGCTCGTACAATAGCTGGAGCAGCACCTATAGACCCACCAGTTGCTCTGACTCAGGTGCAGATCCTAGACGTAGTTCAGTCGGCGGGACCCGCTCAGGCCCCAGCTGTGCCCATTGTGATTCTAGGCTTTCAGGTGGCTTTGGCCTAGATATTGACGGTTTGCACTAGTCTTGCTCAGGCGGTTTCAGTTCAAGCCGCGCCAGCCACTTCTTTGGCCAGGGGAGGTGCTCAGACTCCAGCCGCCCATATTTAAGAGCAGGTGGTGCAGGGACTTCAGACACCAGGGGTACTACTAACCCAGCCGGTTGTAGTTGCTTAGGCCAGCCGGCAGATTCTCCGCATGACGGGTATTCCAGAGACTAGTGGGGTCTCATTTACTACTTTTCAGCCTTCAGATGGTGGGACCTATGACCGGAGCAGGCCATTCGATACTGCACCACTTACATGGAATGAGTTATCCGTTCTCTTCTTGGAGAAGTTTGTACCACCGACCCGCAGTGAGGAGTTGCCTAACCAATTTGAGCAGTAATACCAGAAGGGTATGTCCGTGACCCAGTACGAGATGATATTTTCAGAGTTGGCTCGTTAAATAATCTAGTTGGTTCCCGTAGAGAGAGAGAGAGAGAGTATTAGGAGGTTTATTGATGGCCTCAACTATGGACTGCGCTTTATTATGACTTAGGAGATTGCATCAGGTGCTAGGTTTAACGAGGTGGTTGATATTGCTAGGCGACTAGAGTAGGTCCACTGTCAGGAGCATGAGGAGAGGGAGGCCAAGAGGCCTCGTGGTTCGGGTGGTTTCAGCTGTGTTTCTTCTGGGGGTCAGTCACACCACAACACGGGTTGTCCTTATAGGCCCGCTCAGATGGCTAGTCTGGTTCATCATTGTGCATTAGGTAGCCATGGTTCGTATAGTGCTCATCCGGGTCACTCATCACTCAGTGCCCTCCCAGCTTAGAGTTCGTCCCGTGCTCCATCTGTTCTGGGTTCATCTGTGCCAGGTTCTTATAGTAGTTATTCTGGTTCTCGGGGTCTGATTCAATCCCCACCACCATAGGGGAGTTGCATCGAGTGTAGGGAGTTTTGATATATGTGGAGGCAGTGTCCTTGTCGCTTTGGAGGTCCAGTTCAGCAGAGGGGTTAGATTACAAATTTCGCATTAGTTATTTCGCCACCCGCCTAGCCAGCTCGGGGTGGTGCTTAGGCAACTAGAGGTCGCCCTAGAGGGGATGCCGATCAGGTGAGGGTCAGGCTCGATTCAATGCTATCCCTGCCAGGCCAGAGGTTCTTGCTTCCGACGCAGTGATCACATGTATTGTTTCAGTGTGCTACAAAGATGCTTCCACATTATTTGATGCCGGTGGATAATACTATTATTGTGGACCGTGTGTATCGATCGTGTATGGTGACCATTGCAGGGTTGGATACTAGAATTGATCTCTTATTGCTTAGTATGGTTAATTTTAACGTGATTCTGGGTATGGATTGGTTGTCCCCATGTCATGCTATTCTGGATTGTCACGCTAAGACCGTGACGTTGGCGATGCCGCGGTTACCTAGGATCGAGCAAAGAGGTTTTCTGAACTATGTTCCTAGTTGGGTAATTTCATATCTAAAGGCCCAACGGTAGTTAGGAAGGGGTGTATGTCATATTTGGATTTCATGAGGGATGGCGGTGCTGATACTGCTACTATTGATTCTATTTCGATAATGTGAGACTTTTCGGATGTGTTTCCTGCAGACCTGCCTGCATGCCACTCGACAGGGATATTGATTTTGGTATTGACTTGGTGCCAGACACTCAGTCCATTTCTACTCCTCCGTATCGTATGGCACCAGTAGAATTGAAGAAATTGAAAGAGCAGCTTTAAGAGCTTCTTGATAAGGGGTTCATTAGGCCTAGTGTGTCGCCCTGGGGTGTACCGAATTGTGAAGAAGAAGGATGGTACTATGCGGATGTGCATCAATTATAGGCGGTTGAACAAATTGACAATTAAGAACAAGTATCCTTTGCCGTACATTGATTATTTATTTGACCAGCTTCATGGAGCAAGAGTGTTCTCTAGGATTGATTTGAGAAATGGGTATCACTAGTTGAAGAATCAGGACTCAGATATTTTGAAGAGGACATTTAGGACCCGCTATGGTTACTTCGAGTTCCTTGTAATGTCTTTTGGGCAGACCAGTGCCCCATCAGCATTCATGCATTTGATGAACAATGTATTCTATCCATATCTTGAGTCGTTTGACATTTATTGATAATATCCTATTGTACTCATGTAACCAGGAAGAGCATACATAACATCTGAGGATTGTACTACAGATGTTGAGGTAGGAGAAGATTTATGCCAAGTTCTCCAAGTGTGAGTTTTGGCTCAATTTCGTGGCATTCTTCGGTCATGTGGTGTCTAGTGAGGGGAGTGAGGTAGATCCAAAGAAGATATAGGCGGTTCAGAGTTGGTCCAAACCATCTTCAATGACTGAGATCAGAGTTTTCTCGGCTTGGCTGGATGTTATTGTCGCTTTTTGGAGGGTTTCTCGTCCATTGCAACACCTTTGACTAGGTTAACCCAGAAGGGTGCTCCATTCAGGTGGTCGGATGAGTGTGAGGATAGCTTTCAGAAGCTCAAGACTACCTTGACCACAACTTTAATTCTAGTTTTGCCTTCAGCATTGGGTTCTTATATATTGTATTGTGATGCTTCTCGGATTGGTATTGGGTGTGTCTTGATGCAGGAGGGTAGAGTGATTGCTTATGCTTTGCACCTGTTGAAGCCTCATGAGAAGAACTACCATGTCCATGATTTGGAGTTGGCATCTATCGTGCACTGAAGATTTGGAGGTATTATCTCTATGGTGTATCTTGTGAGGTATTATGGATCATCGGAGTCTCCAGTACTTGTTCAAGCAAAAGGATCTAAACTTGAGGCAGCGGAGATGATTGGAGCTGCTAAAGGACTATGATATTACCATTTTGTATCATCTTGGGAAGGCCAATGTGGTGGCCGATTCCTTGAGTAGGAAGGCGGTGAGTATGGGTATCCTTGCATATATTTCTGTTGGTGAGAGCATCATATGTTCAGGCCTTGGCCAATCAGTTCGTGAGGTTAGATATTTCGGAGCCTAGTCGGGTTCTAGCTTGTGTGGTTTTTTGGTCTTCCTTATATGATCACATCAGAGAGCGTCAGTATGATGACTCCCATTTGCTTGTCCTTAAGAACACGGTTCAGCACGGTGATGCCAAGGAGGTTTCTATTGGGGATGATGGGGTGTTGCGAATGTAGGGTCGGATTTGTGTGCTCAATGTAGATGGGCTATGTGAGTTTATTCTTGAGGAGGCCCACAGTTCGCGGTATTGCATTCATCTGGGTGCCGCAAAGATGTATCAGGACTTGAGCAGCACTATTGGTGGAGGAGGATGGAGAAAGATATACTAGGGTTTGTATCTCGATGCTTAAATTGTCAGCAGGTGAAGTACGAGCATCAGAGGATGGGGGGTCAGAGGCTTGATATTCTGGAGTGGAAATGGGAGCGTATCACAATAGGCTTCGTAGTTGGGCTCCCACGGACTTGAGGAAGTTTGATGCTATTTGGGTGATTGTGGATCAGTTGACTAAGTCAGCGCATTTCATTCCAATTGGGACTACCTATTCCTCGGAGCGGTTGGCTAAGATCTAGATCCGCGAGATTGTTCACCTTCACGGTTAGTGTCCATCATTCCAGATCGAGGCACACAATTTACATCGCAGTTTTGGAGAGCGTTCTAGCAAGATATAGGCGCATAGCTTGAGTTGAGTACAACATTCCACCCTCAGACGAACAAACAGTCCGAGCCCACTATTCAGATATTAGAGAATATGCTGCGCACTTGTGTCATGGATTTCGCGGGTTCTTGGGATTAGTTTCTACCGCTTGTAGAGTTTGCCTAAAACAACAACTACCAATCGAGTATTGAGATGGCTCCGTATGAGGCTTTGTATGGGTGACGGTGTCGGTATCCAATTGGTTGGTTTGAGCCGGGTAAGGCTAGACTATTTGGTACTGACTTAGTTCATGATGCTTTGAATAACGTTAAGTTGATTCAAGATTGGCTTTGCACGGCGCAGTCTAAACAGAAGAGCTACGCCGATTGGAAGGCTCGTGATGTTGCATACATGGTGGGAGAGAAGGTATTGCTTATCGTTTCACCTATGAAGGGTGTTATAATGTTCGGGAAGAAGGGCAAGCTGAGCCCTCGGTACATTGGGCCTTTTGAGGTGCTTGAGAGGATTGGAGAAATGGCTTACAAGCTTGCATTGGCACCTAGTCTATCAAGTGTTCATCTAGTGTTTCATGTTTTCATGTTCTAGAAGTATTTTGGCAATCCGTCTCATGTTTTGGACTTCAGCACGATTCAGTTGCATCGGTAGGTTCAGAAGTTGAGGTCAAAGAATATAGCTTCAGTAAAGGTGAAGTGGAGAGGTCAGCCAGTCGAGGAAGTTACTTGGGAGACTGAGCGGGAGATGCGGAGCAGATATTCATGCCTATTTGAGACTCCAGGTATGATTCTAGACTCGTACGAGGATGAATGTTTGTTTAAAAAGGGGAGAATGTAACGACCCGATTGGTCATTTTGAATATTATAGCCCTACTCCCCCATTTATTGCTTATTTCATGCTTATTTGTTGTTATGTGACTTGCGGGTTGGTTTCGGAGATATTTCAGAGTGAGTTGGGACACTTGGTCCCAAGGTTGGAAGCCTAAGTTAAAAGAGTTGACCGAATGTCCACTTGTGTGTAAATGACTTCGGAATGGAGCTTTGATGGTTGCGATAGCTCCATATGATAATTTTGGACTTAGGGATGTGTCCCGATATTGATTTGGAGGTCCGTAGATGATTTTGGCTTGAATTGGTGAAGGTTGGAAAAGTTAAAGTTTGGAGAGTTGATACGTTTGACCAAGAGTTGACTTTATGATTACCGGGCTCGAATTTTGGTTCCAGAAGTTAGGATAGGTCTGCTGTGTCACTAATGACTTATGTGCAAAATTTGAGCTTAATGGAAGTTGGTTTGATAGGTTTCGACATCGATGGCTGAAGTTGGAAATTCATTAGTTTCAATAGGCTTGAATTGGGAAGCCATTCGTGATTTTGATGTGATTTGAGGCCTGGACTAAGTTCGTATCATGTTTTAGGACTTGTCGGTATGCTTGGTTGAGGTCCTGGGGGTCTCTGGTGGATTTTGGATGGTTAACGGATTGGAATTTGGACATAGGAAATTGCTAAAGAGTTCAAGTCTGGTGCGATCGCACCTGTGAAGGATTTGGTGCAGATGCGAGATTGCAGAAGAGTAATTGGAATTGCAGGAGCAGATTTTGGTTGGGCTGAGGGAATGCATAGGTGCGAGGTTTTGGCCGCACCTGCGAGTTCGCAGATGCGGAGAGTGGAGGTGCAGGTGTGAGTCTTGGAGTGGAGACCTGGGGGCACAGGTGCGGAAGGAAACCTATAGAAGCAGATGCTCTTTTGCGCACGAGGGCTCGCAGAAGTGGAAGTGGGCAGAAGGTAGTGGGGCCGCAGAAGCAAAGAAGACTCCGCAGAAGCGGTCCCGTAGCTGCGAGGATGGACCGTAGGTGCGACTGGTCGGGAACCTAATTGAGTTTTGCATGTGCGGAGATTGCACCGCCGATGCAGTTCTGCAGATGCTGGTTTTTGGGCCGCAGGTGTGAAAAGGCCTGGGCAAAATATAAATTTGAAGGGTTCCGAGATTTCTTCATTGTTAGACTTTGGAAGCTGGGTTGGATGCCATTTTGTGAGGGGTTTTACGAGATTTCAAGAGGTAAGTCACTTTTGATCATTTTTATCTATTAATATTAAATACCCATTGAATTTTCTCCCCTAGATTATGTATTTTTAAGGTGGAATTTGGGGAATTTTGGACTTAGGGGTTGGAAAGTAAGATTTTGGGGATCTGAGTGGCGATTTGATGTTGGAATTGGGTAATTTTAATATGGTTGGACTCGTTATTGAACGGATGTTCGGATTTTGTTAATTTTTTTGGATTTCGAGACGTGGATTTGGGATTGACTTTTTGAGTTGACTTTTGATAAAGAACTTAGGTTTATCATATGGAATTTATTCCCATAGCTTGTGTTGATTGTATTGAGTTGTTTGTGGCTAGATTCCAGTCGTTCAGGGGCCGATTCGTGAGGCAAGGGCTTGCTGTAGGAGAGATTTGTATGGTTTGAGGTAAGTAACACTTTTAAACTTGGTTGTGAGGGTATGAATCCCTAAATTACGTGTTATGTGGTTGGTACTGAGGTGATGCACACACTAGGTGACAGGTGTGTGGGCGTGCGCCGTAGAAATTATGACTCTGTCGATTCCATTGAACTGTGTAGTCATCTAATCTTGTTACTATTTGTGTGCTCTCCTTGTGTTAGAGGAATTGAGTTATGATTCATGTTAGAAACCATGTTTAGGCTATATGCTTGTACTGTTGAGACCCACATAGGTCGTTTTGTTGTTGAATTATTTGCCAAATTGCAATCATGTACTTAGTCACATCTATCCTTTGCATATCATATCTCAGTCTCTGTTTTTATTATTATTACATCATGTTATCATTGTTTGGGCTGATTGTTATGAGATTTGTGAGCCCGAGAGACTGGAGAGATTGATGACCGAGTGAGGCCGAGGGCCCGATTGTAAGTGATGTTTATGGGATCGGACTGCACGCCGCAATATGCTTTATTGATTCATGCTATGATTGGCTTATTTTAGTACTTGGGCGGGATCCGCCGCTCTGGAGTCTGACATACCAGCAGCGAGCACAGGTACCTACTGAGTGCGAGTGCCGAGTGACTGGGAGGGCTGAGTGACAGGATGGACTGAGTGATTTAGCGTGCTGAGTGAGACTAAATACTCCAAGGGTATGCACATTACTTTATCACTATGTTGCATTACAGTTGGCATGCATAATTGACATGTAGATATAGTGATGTAGCATTCCTTATATCAGTCACACTAGCATATTTTGTCTGTGTTGAACTTCAACTGTTAAACTTGAAAGCATGTGTATATTTCTATACTGTTAAAAATCTATATTTAGACTGTACATGTTGAGCTCGTCACTGCTTTTAGCCCAAGGTTAGTCTTGTTACTTATTGAGTACATTGGGTCGGTTGTACTCCTACTACATTCTACACTTCATGTTCAGATCCAGGTACTTCTGGGCACGACGGTTGCTAGCTTTGGAGCTTTATCTGTTTGAGACTATTGAGGTAGCTGGCTTGGCGTCACAGACCTTGACTCTCCTTCTTTTCAGTTTATTTGCACTGTTCTATCTTTCTAGACAATTATTTTTTAGCAGTTAGACTGTATTGTCCTATAGACGCTCATGTACTCAGTGACACCGGAATTTTGGGGGATTTTGTATTGACTTGCTTTATTTTCTTACCAGTTATTATGATATTTTCACTATTAAGCTTATTTCCTAATGTCTTAAAATTTAAAGATGCATGGTTATTTGTGAGTTGTCGGCTTCCGTAGTATTGCGATAGGCGCCATCACGACAGGTGGATTTTGGGTTGTGACAGTCTATAGACTCTATCTTTATATATTTTCACGAGAAATAAAAGAAAATATTTAAATGAGCAAGATAAAAAGTAGATAACTTGTGCAAAATAATATTAAAAATGAAGTCATATCTAAAAAATTACTAAAATATTTTATACCTTTATTTACTCCACCGGCCGCTTGTGTCCACATCGAAGTCATAGCTTCGGGCGTCAGCTGAGAATCGAACTGAGTTTGTTGCCACTCCTCCATTCTTTTTGATACCCTTATTGAAATGTCGTTGACAAACATTATATAAACGAATTAATCTTAACAAAGAATAAAGGTAGTATTGTTAGAATCTGACATTTGTCTCTGATGCACGCGGTTCGACCCATATGCCTTTTCCTTTGCAAATAAAAAGTATGAGTACTTGAATTGCATATAAGTAAAGCTAAGTAAATTTCATGAATAAATTACCAATCTGAATCGATGGGCCGCAAAACTGATTGAACCTCCGGTGTGCAACGAGCCACCCTTAGTGGAGGCTTTGTTTGCCTTCGCCTTTTCACTCCTCTATTTCGATCCTTTGGTATTCCACTTCGCCAATAGTTGAGATCGGACATCTTCACACAACCACAACGGCCTGCTCCCACCTTTCCGAGCAACAAAATGAGTATCTTTAATCCTTTTCTGAGCTCTCTTCTCAAAATTTTCATTCATTTGATTTTCATGCCGAGGTTTTCATACACACTTAGTCTGCAATTAATATAAATATTAGACGAACAAAATAAATATTATTCAAATTATATAAATTATATTTATTCGTACCTTAAATTGAAGCCACATGCCTAGGACTCATCCTAGGCATGTATGGAGGAATGTGATCACTCGTGGATGGAAAAGTATTTTCTTTCTTCTTAATTTTTTTAGTCCTTTACCCTTAGAAGTCATATGTGCCATTTAAGTAAAATAAAATATAATAATAAAAAAATTAACAAGTACTAATATAAAGCAATTCTTCAACATATTACAACAATTAAAAAAGAACATATGTAAAGTCCAACAAGATATAAAAATAAAACAATAACATAAGGAATAACATAAGAAATCAAAAAAGTCATAAAATACACAATCAACTCAATCCTCATCACTTTCTTCATATTAATTATATTCATTTTCATCATCGCTATTTTCATTTTCATCATATAATTCTTCATCCTCGCTTGCTTCATATTCATCACTTGAATATCCATCCTCGTTTGCCATGGATGTTCCTTCCTCATAATCACTTTGATTTGATCAAAGGATTGAAGGCTCGAATTTCTCAGAAAAGGCCTTCACTATCTTGCAATTCACATGCTAGTTCATCATCCACCATTGCTTCAACACTTGAAATGTCATTATGGTATGCTACATCTAATGCATCCTCGACTTCATCTCTACCTAAGGGCTTTGTTTTTATCACTACCTGCCCTGCAACCTTCTTCTTGCACAAAGGATAAGGTGCGTAATACACATGTTTCACATTTTGTGCTATGATAAATAAGTCATAGAGTGTATACCTCCCTCGTGTGCTTTATTTTAACTATTTTATACTGCGGATGCACCCTTATACCTCTAGTAGGTGTTAGATCATACCATTTACACTGAAAGAGTACCAACTTTTTCTTTGGCCAGCCAACACTATACTCAAGTTCTAATATCCGTTGAAGCACAACATAATAATCAACATCATCATCAGCTTTCACACACACACACACTCCACTATTATTAGTTTTTTAGCCCTTGGACCATTCTTCTGTATGAAACTTGTACCCATTGACGGAGTACTTAGACATCATTCTGACCTTAGAGCTAGGTCCCAAAGCAATGTCACGCAAAAATGGATCATTTACGCCATTATTTGGATTATGAACCTAGATCGAACCCAATATATAACAACTAATTAGAAATTAAAAAGTACGTACACCTGATAATAATTTGCATTGGAAGAAACTTCGCTGATACTTACAAAGTGTTTAAACCATTCTACAAACTTAGGATAAACATTCTCATGCCCATATGTATCCACAAACCAATTGTCCGACAGATTTGAAACTTTTCATTAGTTAAAATGATTGATAATTGAGATTGAATATAAGTTTGTAATGTAAATATAAACTTACATATAATAAGGTTGGACTTCAGAAAAATTTAGTAGAACATGTGTTGTAGCTGACTTTAGCTCCATCTCAGTCAAAAATCGTGTCTGAAGACGTTTTGGACCGCCTTTTTCCAGGTTGATTGAATATGAAAAAGGGTGGTGCCAATGGATCGGTATTATCACTATCATCATGCCGATCATGTCAATTTCTTAAACATGGCACATTATGTTCAAAATAATATGAACAAAAATAAGATATTTCTTTAGCCAGATATGCCTCACATATCGATCCCTCAGTCCTTGATCTATTTTTCACGGTCCGCCTACATTTGCTAATCATCTCGCATATCACGATTTTAAGATGAAATAATGTTAAACTAAAACACGTAAGGGTAATTGATTAAATATAATTACCTCTCAAAGGGATACATCCATCTACATTGAACTGAGCCTCCTAGCTGTGCCTCTTGCGTAAGGTGAATTGGAAGATGTTCCATGATAGTGAAAAAACCAAGCAGGAAGATTTTAGCCAACTTTTTTTTTAAAGTTAAGCGAATGTTACTGTCCATGTAAGCTAGGTTCTCCACCCTTAATGTGCTAGAGCACAACTCCTTGAAAAATAAGCATATCTCTGTGATGGGCTTCCATATTCTATCAGGCAATGCATTGAACGCAATAGGCATCATAGATTCCATGAAAATGTGACAATCGTAGCTTTTCATAGATGCCAACTTCCCTTCTTTCATGTCAACACACCTAGATAAGTTTGATTCATACCTACTAGGCATCCTCAAATTATTAACCCAATAAAAAATCTCTCTTCTTTCATCTAAAGTGAATGTGTAACTAGCCTTAGGCTTCGGAATCTAGTTGTTCAAGTATGTCAAGTACAACTTAGCTCGCCTACAATATTATTTCAAATCCATCCTGGCCTTCAAGTTATCTTTTATCTTGTTGTTTAAATCCATCACAGAATTAAACAAGTTATCAAAAAAGTTCTTCTCGATATGCATGACATCAAGAGTATGCCGAAGAAGATTGTGCTTCCAATAAGGTAACTCTAAAAAAATGCTCTATTTTGTCGCAAGAAGTGACAATGACAGTAAAACCATGTGTTCTTGCCTCCACCTTTCAAAGTGCATGCCTTTGTATCTTCCATACAAGTCGGGAAAGCGTAGTTTTCAGCAATTGACCACTCGGACATTTCCATAAGTAGAAAAATCATTTATAGTCCATCAAAGAGCACGAAATCTAAAGTTTTGCTTAGTTGATACATCATATGTTTCAACACCTTCATGCCACAATAAATTCAACTCATCAATTAGGGGGTGCATGTTTACATCAATCAATCTTTTTGGATTGCGTGGAGCTGGAACAATACAAGTTAGAAACAAATATTGACTTGTCATACACAATTCAGGCGACAGATTATACGGTTTAACAAACACTAGCCAACATGAATATGGTGCAGCAGACACTGCAAATGGATTGAATCTATTAGCACATAATCCCAACCTAATTTTCTGGTTCACCGCAAAGTTTGGGAACACCCTATCAAAATGCTTTCATGCTTCTCCATATGACGGATGACATAGCACTATCTGGCCTTCTATGTTCATAATGCCATCTCATTTGAGAAGCATAACTCATTGATGCATACAACCTCTTTAACCTTGATATAAGGGGTATGTAGTGCATCGCCTTCATTGGAACCTTCTTCTGCTTAGCATTTGTAACTTCTTTGTAATGCGGCTGGTTACAAAATTTGTAATTTTCTAAAGATGAATCTTCTTTATAGAATAACATGCAATCTTTCTCATAATAATCAGTCATCTCCAATGAAAGACCTAACTTGGAAACCAATTTCTTTGCCGTGTAAAAGTCTTTAGGCAGGTCAATCTTAGTCGGATTAAGTTTATTCATAAGGCCAATGATAGAATTCATGCCAGCTTGAGAAATAGAATTGTCCGATTTAATACTCAGTAATCTAACTCCAGCAGACAACTTGAAATGCGTCGTGCCTTCATAAAGAGGACAACTAGCTTCCTCTAACTGCGTGAAGAAGCTCTTAGCCTAATCATTTGGTTCGGATTGAGCCCCAGGGAACATCTCAGAATCATCTCTCATCATTTTATTAAATCTAGAATTTTCAACATTAATATTCTCCGCTATGGGACTACCTTCTTTACCACCAGATGAGTTCTGAAAATGAACATCATCTACACTAGCATGACTCTCCCCATACATAATCCACACATAATAATTTTCCATAAACCCCTTCTTATACAAATGAACAGTAATAATATCGGGCCCCAATAACTTAAGACACTTGCCTTTCACAAAGGGGCACCTAATCGTCCATTCAATAAGGAAATCATCAAGTGTCTTTGCCTTAGCAATAAAGCTAGCAACCCCTTCTATAACTTCATCCCCCAACCCCGTACGATTCGGCTGATTCCTATTATACATCCATCTACGATGTGTAAATTCCATCTACGCATAGAAGAAAATTAGAAGTTGAAATATTTATGTTATTTACCCTAATCAATAAATTTTATACTTCAAAGGTTACTTATCTAAATAGTTTAATTATATATTTTAGTGTTATTTGATATTTATCTAGCTTATTTAGTAATCTAAAAAGATTTTTGCATTAATCCATATTCATTAGTAAACTCAAAAGCAATAACAAGCGTTAAACATTATATTCAAGAAACATAAAACTTAATATCATTTCAAACGGATGAATTTATTATATTTATAAACTTTAATCTTACAATTATTTTATATAATTACTTCACTATTGTTAAAATTATACTAGCTACATCACATAAATAATAATAAAAAAAATACAATTGGAGCTCTTTGCAAGATGAACCAAAATTAATGCAATAATTATTCAAACACACGACTTAATACTAATTGAATAACATATGTATTACAATGTAAAAAGAAAGTCAAGATTAATAGTTTTATTCCTAATTCTATAACATATATAAATTACAATACAAATGGAAGATTACTCCTATTGAAGAAGAATATATATATCAACTTTCAAAAATGATTAATTTTAATGTTACTCAAGGCTAATTCACTTCTAATATTTTTATCCAAAAGAAGATTAATTTTAATATTACTCAAGGCTCTGAACAATACTTTTTCAAGGTTAAAGAAATATTTTTCTCCATTTCAACCCTAATTTCAATTCTAATAATATCAACACAAACAAAAAGAACAAATATATCAACATTCAAGGCCGAAGAAAGGATGAAGGAAGAACTTACCTCGCCGGAGAATATGGTCACTGCCGGAGAAGATATAAACACTATTTGAAAAAAAAAAGGTTTGAAAGGGGAGCTGGTCGTGGACGGATGAGGGAGGGAGGGAGAAAGAGCGGTATACCGCCGGACTTGGTCAGCGACGACGATAGGGACGGACAACTGGGCGAAGGGAGTGAAAGGAGTAAGAGAAGAGAAATAAAAGAGAAAGAGAAAGAAAAAAGAAGAAGGGGGTCAGGGCTGGGATATAATTAATATTTTCGACCGATTCGGTCGGAAACAAATTAAATTTCAAAAAGTGCATTTTTTCCGACCGTTTCCGCCAAAAATTGAAAAGTAGTCAAAGACAATAATTTTGACTTTTAAGCACCAACTGAATGCATAAATAATTTTCTCATATTTTTCCATCAATTGCGACTAACTTTGTCGGAATATGGTCGAAATATTATAAGAAAATATTTAACATAATTTTTTTATATTGTCCAATCGAAACGGAAGGAGAAAGAAAATAAATATATGGTAGAATAAAAAAGAGAAGAACATCTATACGAGCCGGACATGCCGTAAAAGGGTCACCTTGATAATGAGAGGTGGATTTAGGGGCGAAAGGCGGTTTATACGAACCCCATGAAAAATTACAATGTAAATATAAGGCAAAATTCGTTTTGAAAATATTATTTTTTATGAAAGATGATCATATTTTAAAAAAAAGATTTCAAAAATTTTTAAGTTCCCAAAAAACTGGTCTTTTTGGGTGAAATTTTTTTTTTCACTTACAAAATTTCAAATTTTCTTCAAATAAAATATATGTCCAAATATAAATATAGCTTTCAAATATTATTTTTCAACACAATTTCAAAAATTCTTTTCTCAAGTTTTAATCTATTATGTCCAAATGCCATCTAAAAGAGCGTCACATTGCTGATTTTCATGATCTTATCTAAATCTTGTTCTTTTTTCCTTTTGTTTTTTCATTTTCATGTTCTTATCTCTATCTCAAAAACAGAAAGATAAACGAGGAGAGGGGAGAAGAAAAGAAAGATAGTTTATGAGAATGATTAATGATCTTCCTGAAAGAAATAACAGCCGGGTTTGGTGTAGCTTTTAGTTATGCGCGGACCGTTTGATTCTTAACATTTCTTTACGGCACGATGGAAGTTGCCAAACATTTGAATAGTTTAGGGATGCTTTTTGTTCACTTAATAATTCAGGGATGTTCTTAGCCAAAAACTCTTTAGAAATTAAGTGATAACATAGATGAAATATATTTTAAATTCGTTGCAATCTTAAATAAGATTTTTGAAAATATAGATTTTAGTTCAGTCGCTTGAATAAGCATATACATACTCGAACTAATTCTGTTGTTAAACTAGTACCGAAAATTCTGAAAACTTAAGATAGTCTGAGATTGTCAAATTAATAAAGTCGTTGAAATTATCAATATAATATATAAATTACTTCTCACACTCATAGTATATCATTTAATTTTAATAAATCAATTATTTTTGGCTTTAAGGGACTATTTTCAAAATAATTAAACATAAACTGTAGAAACAATTGTCATAAATATGTGGGTCCAGACCTAATGCCACCTAGGATGACAAGTCATCATAGGCATACTTTAAAGTAAAGATTGATGGTGACTTTAATATACACTGCTTCGTTAAAATGATGATGACACACGCATAGCGCACGCTTGTCACAAGCAAATATTCCTCGTACATACTTCTAATTTTAACCTCATAAAACTGAAGAATTACACTCTCAATTCCAGTTTAACTACCTTAAATTTGGATCAAAATTAAGGATAAAAATGTCATTCCATTAACTGGCTTTGACTTCAAAATTCTTATAAGTTCATCAGATTCTATCCGAAAATTCCATCAAGTTGTGTCACGTCTCTTTGCAAATCTCTCCATTGATCTCCAAAATGGCCATTTCTTCTAAATATATTGCTATTTTTCTCATTCTCATTTTCCTATCTTTTCCATCAAAAATAACAAGTGAATCTGAAAATAATGATACTACTCAATCGAAATGTGGTTCAGATACTGGACATGGATGTAGAAACAAGAATGAGGCATTAAAGCTAAAACTTGTAGCCATTGCTTCGATTCTTGTAACTAGCATGATTGGTGTTTGTTTACCCCTTGTCTCTCGTACAGTTCCCGCCCTTCAACCCGATAAGAGTTTATTCGTGTTGGTTAAGGCGTTTGCTTCTGGGGTTATACTAGCCACCGGATACATGCATGTTATGCCTGACTCGTTCGATTGTCTCAGGTCAGACTGCTTACCGGATAACCCCGGAAAAAATTCCCTTTCACGACGTTCGTTGCCATGCTTTCGGCTATTCTAACTCTAAGCGTGGACTCATATGCAATGAGTTACTTCAAGAAGTATAAATTGGAAAGTGGAGTAGGAAATGGAAGAGATTATGTTCATAATGGAAAGATGGAGTCGCAAATTTTTGATAATAATATTAGCCATGTTCATGGTGAAGCCAAAGTTGATGATAAAGCTGCACAATTGCTTAGGTATCGTGTGGTAGCTCAGGTACAATTCTCACTTCGATAGGAATTATCTGATGTAGTCTTGACGTGACCTATAGGTAAATATGTTCGAGCCGTGAAATCAGTCACTAATGTTTGCATTAGGATAGACTGTTTATATTATACCACTTGGGTGCAGTTTCTCACAGGACCCTGCATGAATGCAGGATGCTTTGTGCATCGCCGCTGCCCATTCCGTGATATTGTATATCAACAATTATGAATTAAACGTCAAAAATACCTTAATTGAGCTTCCTTAGAAATCCTACTATGCTCCACTACTCTTTATACTTCAATCCACACCACAAGATTAGATTGAACCAACATTAGCGAGAATTCCGTCTTTAAAAAACGTATACGACAATATGTCACATATAATATTCTTATTTATATTTTTTATTCACCTTAGTTGAATGTCATATGGAAATGCAGGTTTTGGAACTAGGAATTGTTGTGCACTCAGTAGTGATAGGATTATCGATGGGAGCATCTGATAATCCATGTACAATTAGGCCACTAGTAGCTGCAATATGCTTTCATCAACTTTTTGAAGGAATGGGTCTAGGAGGTTGCATTCTCCAGGTAAATTTAAAAATAAATTTCAAATCTCAGTCAAAATTGTAACTCAATAATTGATCATATGCTCAGTAATTGTAGCTCTAATTTTTTTTTTTTTTTTTTAAATTTTTGGTGTTTAGGCCGAATATGGTATGAAGCTGAAAGCTATAATGGTGTTCTTTTTCTCACTAACAACACCATTTGGGATAGCACTTGGAATTGGTTTATCAAATGTGTATAGTGAAAATAGTCCAACAGCACTAATAGTGGTGGGATTGCTAAATGCATGTTCAGCTGGTTTACTGAATTACATGGCATTAGTGGATCTTCTTGCAGCTGATTTTATGGGGACTAAATTGCAGAATAGTATGAAACTTCAATCATGGGCTTATGTTGCTGTTTTACTAGGTGCTGGTGGGATGTCTGTTATGGCTATATGGGCGTAATCTTTTTTTTTTTCGTTGTGAAAAAGGGAAGCATTTAGACTTTCTTCTTATTCTTTTTTTTTTCTTTCTATTTTTTCTAAATTTTGCTCCATCATCGATGTAAATAATTTTGAACAAAATAATGTAATGAGTTTGGTCTCCTTTTTATACGCAGTTGAATTCTAAACTCGTGCTTAGGGGCAAATAGAGCCTTAAGGTAACTTTGAAGCAGAACATAAATTTTATAGGTAAAAATTCATTAAATTATAATAAACAGTAGATATGAACTCACATCTTTAAACATATAACTGGTTCAATGCTAAAACCTTAAAATTGAACGCATAAAATTTAAATTTTGAATACGTCTTTGCTCTTGCCACCAACGTAAGGTTTACTATTGGAGTCTAATATTGGCCATGCCTTCAAAGCTTCAACATATAACTAGATCAGACTATTAAGTGTCTTTTCACTACAAAGTCACATGGGCGTACGTAGGAATTTTTGTAAGCGGTGTCGAAATTTATAGAAGAACTGGAATATAACTTTGATTATTATACTTTTAGACAAGAAATAGCCTTAGTCTATTGGTTTTGTTGAGTCTTAAGTTAGAAGAAATCATTAATTCAATACAAAGGCTCTCTCAAATATTTGCAAAAGAAAAATGTGCCGGAGGAGCAAAGTAAAGCACATAATCAACACAACAAGACATAATATATGTTAAGTAGTGTTATTTTTTCCTACTTATTCGTTTTCGAATAGTATTAATATATATATTAGTAAAATTTTCCGATAAAGTAGTGTCGCGTGACATCGTTTCGATAAGCGTGCATCCGCCCCTGACAAAGTCTACGTGATGAACTGTACTATGTCCTTGCTATGCGAAAAAAAGCAAGTTATAACTCTATCTTATCGACGAAACCATTGCTCCAATATTTCTGAAGTATAATAGTTTGCAGAGCTCATTCTACATATAACTCTATCTTCTCAATACAAAATATTAGAACTATTGAAATATTGCGACTATATTAAGTCCTTGCAAGTCCAATTGATGAACTTCTAGTATATATT
Organism: Nicotiana obtusifolia; assembly: GCA_002018475.1. Classification (NCBI taxonomy): domain Eukaryota; kingdom Viridiplantae; phylum Streptophyta; class Magnoliopsida; order Solanales; family Solanaceae; genus Nicotiana; species Nicotiana obtusifolia. Next base: position 73,682 of record MCJB01043599.1, read on the forward strand.
CATGGGTATGTGCCTCTTATTTGGCATGTTGCACCTTGTAATTCTATTTGTAAAAGTATTGGATGTGACACCATCGCATGCGCTTGGACGCGGGGTGGACCTAATGTATTATTTATGGTTTATCTGAATCCAATAATTTTGGTTCGTACTTGTACATTTATCTGAGTTATTGCTGAAGGTCCACAACCTTCTCTTACTTCATTCTGATTGTCGTCTTGAGAAATTTAAATGTGAAAGTTAAATAGCTTCTTGTGTCTGTTGATAGATATATCTTGTGAAGTAATATCAACCCAAAACCTTATAAACTGTTTAACTGGTGGGATGTCTGTCATGGCCATATGGGCTTAAACTGTTTTGAGGAAAAAAAACATTTTGGCTTTTTTGTTCTGTTTCTTTCAATCTAAGTTTTCTTCCATCACCCATGTAAATATAAATTTTGAATATCCAAAATAATGTAATGAGTTCGGTCTCCTTTTTATATGCTTTAGTACTTTTACACGGTTGAATTTAAACTTGTGCTTAGGGTCGGATAGAGCTTTAAGGTCCCGTAAAATTTCATAAAGGAATTTAAGGTTTTGTGGTGCTGAAGTAGGCTTACGTGTTTGAGAATTGTAGAAATTCTTTGCGGCGAGCTTGTGAGCTGCAACTCGGACTTTTTGGGTTGATCAGTGCGTTTGGGAGTTGAAAAAAATCTTCAGAAGTGTAGAGCATTTTTCTGTTCATTCTGTGACCGCAGAATCACTCTGCGAGCTGCATAACTGCAGCAGAGTGAAGCAGAAACTTGAGCTAAATTTTAGGACCATTGTGCGGTCCATTATACGGTCCCATAACCGTTTTGCGGGCCGCATATCCCATCGCAGAACCAGTGCGAGAAATTTTTAAAGAAGGTTCTGCGGTCCAATATGCGACCGTAGAACAGGTCTGCGGAGCGCAGACCAGTCGCAGAGTGGGGCAGTGTATCCCAGTTCCGAAGGGCCATTATGCGACCCAATTCGCGGACCGCAGAAGCATTTTGTGGTCGCATCTGCGACCGTAAATTTGTGTCGGAACTTCATTTTTCTGATTTTTATAACCCGATCCCAGTTTTATAGAAAATGCTTTGGGGGTCATTGTTAAGGGTTTCATCTGATATTTTTAGAGAGAGGTGAGAGTATCTTAGAGAGAGAAAGAGATAACCTAGTCATTTTGTTCATCAATTCTTGCTCAAGGCTTGAAGATTTCACAAGGAACTTGCTAGGGCTTCAAAGAGGTAAGAATTTCTTTCCCCAATCCTTCAATTACAAGTTTGGGGTAAAAGATGGATAAGTGGGAGTTTGATTCTTGGGTGTGAGAGTATTATGTATACATGCATGTACCAATAAGGTTTTGGGAAGATTTTTGAGCTCAAATAAGTAAAGATTGGGTTGTGAAATGAAGGAAATCTTGTAGAAGAACCTTGTAGCCAAATTTGCACACCTAGTGTATGATAAAATGCTCAAATGAGCTGAAACCATGAATATCTTCCTAATTTGTGTTCAATTTTGTTATGTCTCAAAATAGATTGGGATTGCTAGGATTTTTAGAATGTTGTAGTAATTTAGGGAAAGCTCAAATCGAGGTATGGTGGCTAAACTCATCTCTTATAATTGAACCCCACATTACCTTTGTAAGTTCCAAGTTGCTCATCACAAATCGACTATTCCAAATAAGCTTTGTGACAAAAGATATATGTTCAGTACGTGTTCCAAATGTTATTGCTATGTTGTGTTACTATTTTGAGAATGTGTTCACCTTATCGATTGCATATCTAAATGTTATAACTTCAGGTTGTGTTTCAAATGAAAGCTATTATGCCAAATTGCGTAGAGATTGTGATTAGGATTGTACCTCCACCTGCATCCTTGGGGTGAGGCGGCGGGTCCGCTTTGTGTAGAGTTTGTGGTGTTGTGATTGCACTTCCACCCGCATACATTGGGGTGAGGCAGCGAGGCCGCTTTGTGTAGAGTTTGTGGTATTGTGATTGCACCTCCACCCGCATACATTGGGGTGAGGTGGTGGGGCCGCTTTGTGTAGAGTTTCTGGTATTGCGATTGCACCTCCACCCGCATATATTGGGGTGAGGCGGCAAAGCCGCTCTGTGTAAAGGTAGTTGTAGGGGATCCCCGACTTGAAACTTCTAAATGTTATTGGAATTTCTTAACAAATCTGTTTGACTTTTATGGCTATCTAAGCCCTATGATTATTACCATGATTCATCATATTCATGTTGTATTTCCAAGTCCTTGAATAGATATTTTGGTTTTCATACTAGTACTATTCGACATGTGCCAACGTCCTTTTTGACAGGTGTGCTACATCTTTAATGGATGCCGGTGGTTCCATAGCAGGAGGCATTGACCAGTGATAGCGGGACACTCTTTTCCCAGCTGACTTGGTGAGCCCCACTTCATTCCGGGATGTGCATATTTTGTTAAGTGTGTATTATGTTGTGAGGTATAGCCGGATCCTTGTTGCCATCATTATCATTATACTCTTTTATATCTATTAGAGGCCCCGTAGATATGGTGTGGGTTATGTATTGGTATTGGAAAAGTCAAGATAGTCATGTTCTATGTGTGTTACATCTTCCAATTCAAACTATGAAATTGTGTGTATTTAGAGACTTTACAAATGAAGTTTATATTCTCTTTATTTATAGGTGAGTTAGGTGGAAGGAAATCTGGCAGGCTTGCTTGGCCGGGTTATCTCGGTTGAGCGCTGGTCGCGCTCCCGTGACAAAATTGGTATCAGAGCCTAAGATTTTAAAGTGTTCTAGGATGTTTCAGAGCCGTGTCTAGTAGAGTTCTTATCGGTGTATTGTCGCCCACATCTATAATTATGATGCTACTTGAGCATTTAGGAATAATACCCTTCTTTCATGTTCTCGGTCGTGCAATAGAGCTGATTGTAAGACTGTTCCTCCTTTAACTCGTGCTTTGCTCTAATTTTCAGTACATGGCGCCTAAGAAGAAGGCAAGAACTGGCCAAAGAGCCAATGTCACCCCAGGAGTGGCAGTGGATTCTATATTTGATGATGCGGGTGAGCACCAAAGGGGTGAGGATATCCCTCCAGTTACTACACTGCCTGATTCTACTACAACCGTTCAGACCACACCTATCCTTACACCTACTAATGGTGTAACGGTCCATCTAACTGATATTCCAGTTCCACATCTAGCTCCAGCTTCCGATTCCGATGTTTCTGATGGGGATCTTAGGGGTTCCATACATATGTTAGCTCAGATAGTGGCTTCCTAGGCCCAGAGATCAAATTTTGCACTCACTCCTTCCAGTCAGCCAGGGGATTCTGCTAGTTCCAGGGTGAACAGGTTTCTCCAGTGTTCACAGGTACTGATCCTGAGGAGGACCCCCAGGAGATCATTGATGAGATGCACAACACTCTCCGAGATTTGTGCCCTACTGAGATAGAGGGAGTGGAGTTGGCCTCCTTCCGCCTGAAAGGGGTGGCCTATTCTTGGTTTGAAATGTGTGAGGAGTCCCGTGAGGAAGGAAACCCTCCAATGAGATGGAGTGAGTGCACCGGTGCCTTTAATGGATCATTTCTTGCATGCCGAGACTAAGGGAGGCCTATGTTGCTGAGTTTGAAAGCCTTAAGCAGGGTAGTGTGAATCTGTAGGAGTACCATACGGAGTTTGCACGCCTGTCCAAGTATGCTATTCACATGTTGCCCACTATGGAGGCTAGAGTGCGCCGGTTTGTACAGGGGCTTAGGCCCTTGGTTATTAATGAGGCCGCTATAGCTGTCTTGAATTCTGATATGAACTATAGGAAGATGGTGGCGTTTCCTCAAGCTACAGAGAACCGCATACTGAAAAATAGAATGGAGTGTGAGTGTAGCAGCAAGGCCCGGTCTGCAGGCAAATTTGGTGCTTCTTATTCTGGTGGTGGTGGTAGGTCAGCATTCAGGGGAGGATCATTAGGGCCTTCTCAATCATTCGCTCAGTCTTCGATGAGTGCACTGTCATCTGGGCCCAATCAGGACAACAAGGGACCCTACCAGCATGGTCAGTCTGGAGGAAGATTCCAGCAGCAGCGGAGGCTCCCATGCCCTAAGTGTGGGAGGATGCACTTTGGGGCTTGCTTCATGGACTTGCCTATATGCTATGGGTGCGGTGTGAGGGGTCACATTCAGAGTGATTGCCACTCGTCCCGCCGGATCATGGGTAGAGGTGCGGCGTAGCCAACAAGTTCTGTAGCTACTACATCCACAACACCTCCAGCTCGAGGCACCCCAGCACCCGCAGGGCGTGGTGCAGCTAGGGGTGGTGCACAGAATTCGAGAGGACCCCACAGATTTTATGCTATGGGGAGACGTCGGGATTTAGAGGCTTCTCCAGATGTTGTCACATGTATATTGACTGTCCAATTCCATGATGTATATGCTCTTTCCCGATTTTACGTTGTTATATGTCACTCTTTATTTTGCTATAGAATTTGGGATAGAACCGGAACAGCTTCATGAGCTGTTCTCTGTATCTACTCCGGTTGGCGAATCTGTTATGGCCGCGAGAGTTTATAGGGATTGTGTTGTCACGGTGCGTGTTCGAGACACCATGGCCGATCTCGTTGAATTGATGATGGTTGAATTTTATGTAATAATAGGGATGGATTGGCTTTATTCGTGTTTCACTAAGCTTGATTGTCGAACCAGAACCGTTAGGCTTGAATTTCCATATGAGTCAGCGATTGAATGGAAGGGGGATGAAATGGTGCCAAAGGGTAGGTTTAATTCTTACCTTACAGCCGCGAAGATGATCAACAAGGGGTGTATTTACCATTTGGTCCAGGTTAAAGACACCGATGCTCAGGCATCTACACTTGAGTCCGTGCCTATTGTGAATGAATTTTCGTGAATATTTCTAGATAAGCTCCTTGGGATTCCACTAGACAGGGAGATTGGTTTTGGGATTGATGTGATGCCAAACACGTAGCCTATATCTATTCCTCCCTACAGAATGGCACCGGCAGAATTGAAGGAGCTAAAGGAACAATTGAGAGATTTGTTAGAGAAAGGTTTCATCCGGCCGAGTGTGTCTCCTTGGGGCGCACCGATCCATTATGCGATCGCACAACATGTCTGCGGACCGCAGACCAGTCGCAGAGTGGCGCAGTGTTGCCTAGTTTCAAAGGGCCATTATGCGGCTCATTTCGCGAACCGCAGAAGAATTATGCGGTCGCATATGCGACCGTAGATCCATGTCGGGGCTTTATTTATTCTGATTTTTATAACCCGATCCCATTTTTATAAAAAGGCTTCGGGGGTCATTTTTAAAGGTTTCATATGATATTTTTACAGAGAGGTGAGAGTATTTTAGAGAGACAAAAAGAAGAACTAGCCATTTTGTTCATCAATTCTTGCTTAAGACTTGAAGATTTCACAAGGATCTTGCTAAGGCTTCAAAGAGGTAAGAATTTCTTTTCCCAGTTCTTCAATTTCGAGTTTGAGGTAAAACATAGATGATTGGGATTATGATTCTTGGGTGTGAGAGTACTATGTATACATGCATGTACCAATAAGGTTTGTGGGAAGATTGTTGAGCTCAAATAAGTAAAGATTGAGTTGTGGAATGAAGAAAATCTTGTAGAAGAACCTTGTAGCCAAATTTGCACACCTAGTGTTTGATAAAATGCTCAAATGAGCTGAAACCATGAATATCTTCCTAACTTGTGTTCAATTTTGTTATGTCTGAAAATAGATTGGGATTTTTAGGATTTTCGGAACATTGTAGTAATTTAAGGAAAGTTCAAATCGAGGTATGTTGCTAAACTCTTCTCTTAAAATAGAACCCCACATTACCCTTTTAAGTTTCAAGTTGTTCATCACAAATCGACTATTCCAAATAAGCTTTGTGACAAAAGGTATATGTTCAGTATGCGTTCCAAATGTTATTGTTATGTTGTGTTACTATTTTGAGAATGTGTTCACAGTATGGATTGCATATTTAGATGTTATAACTTCAGGTCGTATTTCAAATTAAAGCTATTATGCCAAATTGTGTAGAGATTGTGATTAGGATTACACCTCCACCTGCATACCTTGCGGTGAGGCGGCTGGGCCGCTTAGTGTAGAGTTTGTGGTATTGTGATTGCACTTCCACCTACATACAATTCGGTGAGGAAGCAGGGCTGCTTTGTGTAGAGTTTGTGGTATTGTGATTTCACCTCCACCCGCATACATTGGAGTGAGGCGGCGAGGCTGCTTTGTGTAGAGTTTCTGGTATTACGATTGCACCTCCACCTGCATATATTGGGGTGAGGCGGCAAAGCCGCTCTGGTGTAAAGGTTTTTGTGGAGGATCTTCGACTTGAATCTTATAAATGTTATTGGAAGTTTTTAACAAATCTGTTTGAAGTTTATGGCTATCTAAGCCCTATGATTGTTACCGTGATTCATCATATTCGTGCTGTATTTCCAAGTTCTTGAATAAATGCTTTGGTTTTCATACTAGTACTATTCGACATGTATTAACGTCCTTTTTGACAGGCCGCTACATCTTTAATGGATGCAGGTGGTTCCACAGTAGGAGGCATTGACCAGTGATAGTGGTACACTCTTTTCCCGGCTGACTTGGTGAGCCCCACTTCATTTTGGGGTTGTACATCTTTTGTTCCGTGTGTATTGTGTTTTGAGGTATAGCGGAGCCTTATTTCCGGCACTATCATTGTATTCTTTTATATCTATTAGAGGCCTCGTAGATATGGTGTGAGTTATGTATTGGCATTGGAAAAATCAAGATAGTAATGTTGTATGTGTGTTACATCTTCTAATTCAAAATATGAAAGTGTGTGTATTTAGAGACTTTACCAATGAAGTTTATATATTATTTATGGGTGTGTTGGGTAGAAGGAAATCTGGCAAGCTTGCTTGACCGGGTTATCTTGGTTGAGCGCCGGTCGCGTACCTGGAGGTCAGGGCGTGACAATCTGAACCAAGTACTTTTGATGCAGAACATAAATTTATGATTAAAAATTCACTAAAATTACAATAAAATGTAGATACGAATACATAACTTTAAAGTTATAATGGGTTCAATGCTAAAAATCTTAAGATTAATAAACACATGAAATTTAAATCTTGAATCTATCACTACTCGTGCCACCAACGCATGATTTACTATTGGAGTCTAATATTGGCAATACCTTCAAGGATTCAACGTACAACTAGATCATACTATTAAGTGTTGTTTAATTACAAAGTGCACATGATGGACAGTACCATGTCCTTGCTATACGTAAAAGCAAGTTATAACATGAATATATATTAGGGATGAAAGAATCGCTCCAATATTTCTGAAGCATACTAGTCTGCAGAGCTCATTCTATATGCCTAGACCCGCCATGCAATTATTAGACCTATTGAAACATTATCGCGACTATATTAAGTTCTTGCAAGTCCAATTGTTGAACTTATAGACTTTATAGGTATGCTTCTTTGGCATGTTGCACCTTGTAATTCCATTTGTGTAACAGTATTGGATGCGACGCCTCAGCATACGCTTGGACGTAGGGGCGGACCTAATGTATTGTTGAGAGTGGAGTTACTTGAGGAGCCTAGGAGTTTATTTTAGTTAAGCTTAGAAGTTAACTGTAGTTAGAGGTAGTGTTAATTATTTGTTAAGAGTTAGTTAGGTGGTTAAACAATAAACTGTCAGTGAGCTGTCAAGTTAGTGGAAGTTAACACTATATATATTTAGGTGTATTGACTTTCCAAATGAATATACAGAAAACATTCGACCCTCTCTACAAACTTCCTCTTTCCTAATGCTCTATAGCTACTACTTTAATCTCCATTACTGTAAATTCTACATCTCTAGCTTATAATTTTGACGTGGTATCAGAGCTATGAGAGATTAAAGGCTGACTGTTTGATTTCATCTGAAATTTGCCGGAGTTTTTGAAGAGCATGGATGCTGACGATACAAGTTGAGTCACAATCACCCATTTGTTTTTTGATGGTGAATGATAATTCAGGTGCGGTATTGATCTCATTACAACTACGAGGGACAAAGAATTACTCCGTATGCAGCCGAGCGATAAGAATTGAATCCTTGGTCGCAACAAGTTAGGGTTCATCGAAGGCACATGTAAAAGGGAGAACTATGGTCCAAATCTCGTTGATTTATGGGAACGGTGTAAAGCTATTGTCTTATCATGGATAATGAATTGCGTTTCAGCTCAATTGCTAAGTGGAATTGTCTACTGCTCAAATGCATATACAGTTTTGAATGAATTGAAGGAACGATTTGATAAGGTAGATTGCTTGAGGATTTTCCAAATTCATAAGCAAGTTGCCATAATTACCCAAGGTACCAGCTCAGTATCAACCTACTTCTCAAAGTTGAAGTTACTTTGGGCAGAATTTGATTATGTGGCCCCAATTTCGGGGTGTGATTGTACTAAATCTCGTGAATTTGTTGTTTTTATGGAAAGACTGAAGTTGTTACAATTTCCCATGTGACTTAACAAGTCTTATGAATAGTCGTGTAGCCAAATTCTTATGATGGTGCCAGTTCCTACTTTGAACAAAGCCTACTCCATGCTCACTGAGCGAGAGAGTCAAAGAACCATGTCTACTACTTCTGCCTCTACTGAAGGAGGAGAGATGACATCTCTGATGGCTGCTAGAAGTGAAGGTATGCAAAGACAAAAGAGTAATTATAATGTGAAGTGTGATTTTTGCAAAATGAAGGGCCATACGCGTGCAAAATGCTATAAAATTATAGGCTATCCTGCTGACTATAAGCCTAGGAAGAAGTTTGGGAACAATACTGCTAACAATGTGACAGTGGAAGAGCATATTAAAATGGATTTTGGTGGAAATAATAGTAGCACAACCATTGCAGCTGGTGTACCAACTCCATATTTCACACCAGCACAATACAATCAGATTTTGCAGCTACTATAAATCTGATGACTATGCAGAAAACTTTGCCAATATGGAAGGTACTATTAAAGAATTATTGGTCAATTTTGATTCTAAAAACTAGATTTTGGATATAGGAGCAACAAATCACGTGATTTCAGATTTAACAATGTTGTTTGAAAGGATTAAACTTAATAATACTAAGAAAGTTCATCTGCCAAATGGTAGTTCTCACGACCCAAAATACCACCCATCGTGATGGCGCCTAACACACCGGCTAGGCAAGCCAAAATATAACAATAAAGGACTAGAGTAGCATAATTATAATAATAACTCATCTGAATCTCAATATAACCAAAATACTGCTAATACTAGATAAATCCCCTAGAAATCGCTAAATACAGAGTCGAGAGATTTATAACAGAATACAAGTCTGAAACTGAACAATAACAACACTATCTGAACTATAAAAACAATATGAATATCTAAGACAAGCCAAAACTGTGACCAAGGATGCAGCTCTACATTGCCTCTCGAACTCAGTCCAACAAGCAAGCCTATTGCTGATAACTGGTCAATACACTTATATCTGCACAATTAAGTGCAGAATGTAGTAGCAGTACAACCAACCAAATGTACTCAATAAGTATCAAAACTAACCTCGATGAGATAAAAAGAAGTGAAAACTATAAATGATACTAGCTGTGACCTATACCGTTTCATCATTTTTAACAACTACAGAACAATATTGAAATCAAGTCATAAAGCACATGAAGAGGCATCTGTGTGTGAATGATAACAGTTACTCAATTACTTGGCTCAGTCAATATTCACCATATAGAGATGATATGAAGATAAATAAATAATAATCCATGGAAATTTACAAGTAGAGATGAAATGCAATTCCAAACAACATTAGCCAGATTTTCCTCAATATCTGCATGTACACTATCAAGAGAGAAACATGAGAGGGTGACACTAGTGGATGGATCCTTATCCACACGCTGCACAGGCAACTCACGTGATGCATGGACAACTTATTATGCTAATAATATAAACCGCACTGACAACTCACGTGTTGCATGGACAACTCACTTGTTGCACGTATAACTCATGTGGCAATAACATCAGCCGCACAGACAACTCACGTGCCAGGAATCACAATCCGCCCGAATCACAGGCTACCAGTCCAGCTCATAACACAGATAAAGCAAATATATGAGAATACAAGTACATGATTAATGATTACCAAATTCATACTCCCCCGCTGATATATCTAGCATGCAATGGTGTATGCATGTGCAATGTGTGCTATGGCAACTAAAATAGATAATTCCTTCGTGGAATAACAGTTTATTAGTTCCAACTGGAACAATAACCTCAATGAAACCTCAACGTGGTACAAGTAGCTCGCAGAGAGGTACTTATAGGAGAAACAACTTAGCTTAAGATTAATAATCAATTCAAGACATGACATAACCTAAACACTAACCCAAGCATGGATAAATAACTTGGTGTTAGCACATGGGCTCAACCCCACACATGTGCTCGCCCATAGCACGTAGCTATCACAAATAATTCAGGAAACTAGTGCCTCGACCAAGTTTAGATAAGATGCTTAAGTAAAACCAAATCACTCCGCTAACAAGCCCTTCCCTCGCGTATCAACCTCTAGCCAAAAATAACATAATACTATCAATACAAGCTATAAGAAGTGATTCCAGAAGATAAAGCTAAGATCTTTAACTCAAGTAAAAAACTCAACCCCAAAAGTTAACTCTGAGATGGCATCTTGTAAACCACAAAATTCACAAATTTCGGACACCCATTCAATTACGAGTCCAAGCATACCAAAATCATCCAATTACAATCATAAATCACCCCTCAAATCCTCATATTTTACTCTCCAGTAACATAGTCCAAAAATCCCCAAATTCTAACTTAGATTCATGAAAATTAGGTGAAATAATCAATGGATATTCAATATTTATGGACAAAAGTGATTAAAAGTCATTTACCTTTTCAATCTAGGTGGAAATCTCTCCAAAAATCACTCTAGTCCGAACTTCAAGATCCCAAAAATGAGAAAATCAACTAAACCTTCAATTTTAAATCAGTCCCAGTGATTTCGCTTCTATGGACAAAATCAGCGCACATGCGCTTCCACTTTTGCTGAAAAGGCTTCGGTTCTATGAAGTCCACTAAACTCCTGACCTGCCGCTTCTACAGCGGAAAATGCCGCTTTTGCAGTTTACCTCATGCTTCTGTACGTGCGCACCTGCGGAAACTATCCGCATTTGCGGTCCTAGCTCCTCAAGTCCAAAATCCGCTTCTGCGGAACTCCCCTCGGAGAAGTACCTTCGCTTCTGCGGAAACACTGCTCGCTCCTGCGAAGTTCCTTAGCTAGACCCAAATTCTGTTCATGCGTCCTTCGAGCCGCACTTGCGGCCAAGCCCACCGCATGTGCAGTTACACCAGCAAAACAAACCCTTCAAACATGCTCTAAGTCCAAATATCGATCCGTTAACCATCTAAAACTCAGTTGAGGCCCCTGGGACCTCAACCAAACATACCACTAAATCCTAAAACATGATACAAACTTAATCAAAGCCTTACGTCACATCAAACAATAATAAAATCATGAATCACATTGCAATTCAATCCTAATGAAGCTAAGGAATTTCCAACTTCTAACACCAATATCGAATCATATCAAACCAACTCCTATTAACTTCAAATTTTGCACACAATTCATAAGTCACACAACGGAGCTATTCCAACTTCCATAATCAAAATCTGAGCCCAATATCAACAAAGTCAACTCTCCGACAAACTTCTCAACCTTCCAAACCTTCAACTTTCTAACTTTGCCAATTCAAGCTAAAATAACCTACAGACCTCCAATTCAATAATGGACTACTCTTAGGTCCAAAATCACTATACGAAGCTATTGGATCCATCAAAACTTCATTCTTGCATTGTTTACACATAAGTCAATACTTGGTCAACTCTTTCGACTTAAGCTTTCAACCTTGGGACTAAGTGTTCCAATTCATTTCGAAACATCCCCAGAATCAAACCAACCACCACGACAAGTCAGGTATGAATATAGAATGAGAAATAAATAGGGATATAAGACTATAATACACAAGACGACTCGCTAGGTCGTCACAGTAGTGTTACTAATGTGTCATATGATAGATCTTGTCATATAGCAGGGGATTAGTGAATAATGTGCTATATGTCCCTGATTTCAAATACAATCTATTGTCAGAGTCTAAGATCACTAAGGAGCTGTAATGTTTTGTTCTTTTTTTTTTCCCTTCTGATTTCTATGTATACCAAGACCTCTGCATTGGCAGGGTGAGGGGGATTGGTAAATAGGATGATGGCTTATACCTGCTGCCTCAATTTCCTGTTGAAAATACTACAGTATCATCTAAAAGCTTAAGCACAAGATATGAGAACATAGACCTTGGATTGTGGCATAGAAAGATGGGGCATGCACATATTGGAGTGATTAGAAGATGTCTTGACTTACCTTTAGTAGATTGTATTAGAATTATACAAGAATGTTCTGTTTGGCCATTAGCTAGACATACTAGATTACAACTTTCAAAATAATCCAAGCATGGCTACTAAAACTTTTCAGTTAATATATATAGATGTTCGGGCCCATACAATGTACAGACTCATGATGGAAATAAACTATTTCTCACTATTGTTGATGATCATTCTAGAGTTACTTGGTTGTTCTAGTTGAAATTGAAAAGTGATGTTGTAGTTATTTTGAGATAATTCTTTAAAATGGTGCACACACAATTCGATAAGATATTAAAAATAATACGGTGTGACAATGGGAGTGAATTCATTAACATTGAATGAAAGGAGATTTTATTATCACTTGGGATAGTACATCAAAGAACTCGTGTTTATACACCCTAACAAAATGGGATAGCTAAGAGGAAACACATGCATGTATTGGAGGTTGCTAGGGCTTTTAGGTTTCAAGAAAGTATCCCTCATAAGTTTTGGGGTCATTGTATTCAAGCTGCCACATACATCATCAATAGAATGCCTTCAACGGTCTTAAAAGGTAAAAGTCCACATGAGGTTTTCCATGGGAATAAACCATCTCTGGATCATCTAAGAGTATTGGGATGCTTATGTTATGCAAAAAGGATGCCTTTGCATAATACCCTTGCACTCACGATAGTGGCTGCAGTAAAGATGGGGGTACTCCACAGTAACTAAAAGATACATACTATATGGTTTGCCTAACCATACATTTTTTGTTAACAAGGATGTTGTTTTTAAGGAAAATGTGTTTCTTTTCAAACACAGGTCTGAGGCAATTTCTCAGCTATTCTTAGATGATACTGTGCGGCTGAGGCCCTTGGAGATCAATAGCCATCTAGAAGACAATCCTTCTGTTGCAGTAGATAATATTCCATTTGCAGAAGGTTTTGAAGCCATCCCAGATCAACCATTGCAGCCTAATGACATGGCCGATCCGATCACACATGATTTACTAACTGGAGAGTTAGTAGACCTTGTGCCAGATGCTGAATCACCAGGTGTTGAACTATTTGTTCCTCATCCTCCTTCAGCAATGCCACTAATTGATTCCATTGCTGTACCTATAAGAAACTCTCAGAGGAATAAACAACAACAAGCATGGATGGCAGACTTCAGTGTAGGATCCAAATCAAAAGCACAGAGCAGCCACCACATTCTATTCGTGCCTCCATTGTTTATGACTTATTGAAGCCTTCCTACAGGCAATCCTTAGTTGATTTTACTTTCATAGTGGAACCTATGACATTTCATGAAGCATCTAAAGATCCACTTTGGATTGAGGCTATAAAGACAAAGTTGAAGGCTCTTGAAGATAACAAGACCTGGGAACTAGTTGAATTGCCTCTTGGGAAAGTGCCTATTGGGTCCAAGGGGGTATACAAGGTTAAATACAAAGATAATGGAGACTTTGAAAGCCAGGTTAGTGGCTAAGGAATATAGTCAGTACGAGGGGTTGGACTACAATAAAACCTTCTCACCTGTGGTTAAGATTGTCATTGATAGGGCAATGAAGTCCATAACATCTATTGAAGGTTGCCACCTACATCAAATGTATGTCTACAATGCATTCCCCCAAGGAGACTTGTATGATGAAGCCTATATGAACTCCCACAAGGCTTTACAAGCCAGGGGAGAAGAATGTAGTATGCAGGCTTGTCAAATCCTAGTATGGATTGAAGCAAGAAAGCATGTAAAATTGACAGATGCACTGATCAGTTTGGGCTTCACTCAGAGTTCACTAGACTATTCATTGTTTACCAAAAGACAAGACAAGAGTATTATAGCAGTTTTAGTCTATGTTGATGGCATGTTAATCACAGGTAGTGACATGAATTTGATAGAGTCCACTAAGAAGGATCTGCAACACGCATTCAAGATGAAGGACCTTGGTGAATTGAAGTATTTTTTGGGAATTGAGTTATCTAGACCATGCAATGGAATTTTGAGTTTTAGTCGACTTGACTTTTCAGGAATAACATGTCAAAGATAAATTGCAGGAATTAAATAACACATTACGTTTTTATACTGATTCGAATTCTAAGTGAGTCCTACGCCCAGTCCCCTTGGGTTGCAAGGGTGATCTCTTTCAAGTATGAAGTGTCTTAGTATAGATGAGTTGATGTTGTACACCAATAGCTTATGTCACTCGTTCTTCTCTCTATTGTTGTTATGATGCCTCACCACTGTTCTTTTCTCTCTCTCTCTCTCTCTCTCTCTCTCTCTCTCTCTCTCTTCTCTATTACACAAGAAATCTAAAGCAGACTACTGTATTTTCTTTGAAGTAAAGCAATGAGATTGAAGTTGGTTTGATCAAAGTATGTCTTTCCAAAGCTAGTGCAGTAGGTGTTTATACTTCTCGAGGCCTTCAGGTCTTATATATTGTTTTGAGAGATTGCGAACCCAAGGAAGTTGTATTCAGACGGATTCGTAGATTGATTCTTTCTGAGATTGATTCTTCTGATGACTTGTCTTGACTCAGGGGTTTGAGTGAATATCTTCCTTTAATGAGAGAATAATTCCATTGCCAAATCCCTTGATTGATGCCTTCGATTGACGTCATTATGTGGGAGAATCTTTAGCGGATGATTTCATGCCCGTAATCTCCTTTGATTTAGATCCTTCCTATAATATCTCTTTTAATTGATTTTTCCATATTCCTTGATTGATTTGTCCGCTTCTCTTTCCTATTTCATTGGGTTTATTTTCTCCATATGCGTCCATTTTATTGCTCGGAATCCTTTCCTGAACATAGGGATTAATTGGTTATTTTACATCATTGAAATTTACTGAGATCTAACAATCTTTCCCTTTTTGATGATGAAAAAATAACAATTAAAATACTTCCCTATTGATCATCCGCCTTGAGTGTGATTTAGTCAACTCTCATTTAATCCACGTTTCTTGGTAGATGTGTCTAGTCGACTCTCCCTCAATTGGATATTTTGTTCTGCTGCATTCCTTTCATTTGCAGTCGACCCCCCCTAAGTTGTACACTGTATGATGTACCTGCAAGTTGAAAACATAGCACAAAACACAAAACACAAAACACAAAAGCGAGGAATACATTGAAACGCAGGCCTTAAGCTTGCTTACTATTTTCAGTTGTACACCGTATGATGTACCTGTAAGTAGAAAACAGAGCACAAAACACAGAAGACAAAAGAAGGGAATACATAGAAATGCAGGATTTAAGCTTACTTACTATTACTCCCCATTTGTCATCAACAAAAACAAAATAAAAGCAGGGAAATAAAAATTATTTGTCCTAAGATTACACCCCATGACTGAATCATCAGTTGCTAAAACAAGGCAAAAAGAAAATTGTCTTAAACAACCAAACATCTGCGACGCAGAAAGTAGGCAAGGGTGTTGCAAACTGCCTAAGGCAATCAAATCTAACATTCACTATGACAGAGACCCCATTAATTCTATCGTGCATCTCTTTGAAGGCCCTTATGCTTTTTCTGCAGTCTTGAGAATCTGCACTCGAATATTGGACACGTCGGGTCCTGTCTCCTTTGCCATTCCATGGATATCTTCAATCTGGCTTTGCATAGAGGTTAAGGAGTTCTTGATGGCAGATAATGTTTCATTGATGGAGACAAGCTTTTCTAATAGGTCAGAATCACTTGTACTGGGGGTGAGACATATGAGCTTTTGCCTTGGAATCGGAGGGGATATTCTTGGTTTCACCTTCTTGTTTCTTGACCTAGGCACCCATTACAGAAATATAACCTATGCTAGCAAATCCCCTGTAATTGTAAGACTTGGTGGAAGTGATGTAGGGATGTTTAACAAGGGATATGTTGTTGGTTTCTAGCAGATGTGTGATAACCATACCATAAGGAAGACTTGTGGGATCATCTGCACTTTCTATCACAAAAATTGATAATCTAAAAGGACAACTTGACCTTGTGCTTGATCAGAAGGCAATAAACTAAGAAGGTATCACGATGGGAGAAGGTAGAGAAGGATCATGTTCTTGAAAGAAGAGTGGTTTCTACAGTATGTGCTAAGACACGAGTTTCAAAACAAACATTACTGGGTCCTAGTTGACTAGGAAGAGAGTTAGAGGGTGATTCAGCTATACACCTTTTAGCTTGATCAAAATAGATTTCAAAATTCTCAGGCCAGGTATTCTTAAAGAGCATAGAAAAACCAGAACAACTACATTGAAAAATAGTATCAAACAGAGCATAGTACAGAACAATACGTTTGCCAAGAACCAAGGTTTCTAATATATCAGGTTTGCTAGAGCGAAGATTAGCATAGAACATTCTAACAAGTGGTTCATATATCTTTGGAGGAGGCAAGGAAAGAAAAATTTTCCAACCCTGGAAGTCGAAGAGTTCCTTCACTTTGTAGTTGAGGCTGTCCATGACATTTAAGTTGACAACTCTGCCACGAGCAACATGCTTGTCTTTGAAAGCAATGAAGGCATCCTTGTTTGGAGTGTCCCAGAAATCTAGGTCAGACTCAAGAGAACTGGAGAGATCAATTTTGGGCTTTTTGGGAGTGAAGGTTTCAAGAAAATCTGCCATGGGTCATTTTCCTAGGGCTTTCCCATTGAGACTGCGAGCATTATCTAAGAGATCTTAAGAGGAGGCAAAGTCTTTGGAGTGGTATGATCCTAGATTGACTAATTCAGGATGTTGAGAAGAGGGTTTTGCCTAGAGCGAGTGCTTTTGTGGATGGAAGCAGACGAAATTTTGGAGTGCTTTGCCATGATAGGGTTTGGAACAGAGGATTGGAGATACAAACAATGTGATACAGACAGAAGAAGCTTTGAACTTAAAAAATGTGATAAATAGCGGTTGAGTACAAAATAAAAGGCGTCAGAGATTTGACGTAATGATTGACCGGTCTATGAAACGGTGTGAAAAAGGAAAAGTAACAGCACACAATTAATGCATCTTGCACACTTAAGGAAATATTTAAACTAAGATACAATAATAACTAAAAACACCACAAAGGCCCTAATGTTATGAGTTTATGAAAATAATGCCAAGTGAGTCTCGTAATGCACAAAATCTGTCTTCTAGCACGGGTTTTGTAAAAGTGTCAACTAATTGATCAGTGAAACTTACAAACAATAATTCTATGTTTCCTTTAAGAACATGATCTCTAATAAAATGGTGCTTAATATCTATATGTTTAGCTCTAGAATGATGCACAAGATTCTTTGATATACAAATAGCACTACAATTATCACAAAACATTATAACAAGCTTAAAAGATACTTCACGGTCAACCAATTGATGAGACATCTATAGCAATTGAGCACACAAAATTGTCCAATTGCAATGTACTATGCTTAAGTTGTGGAAAGAGTCATTGATCCCTGTTTCTTATTGCTCCAAGATTAGTGCTTTTCCTAGTAATTGACACGTCTCACTTGTGCCTTTTCTGTTGTCCTTGTCACCTGCAAGATCAGCATCTGAAAACCCCTCAAGTTTAAAATTATTAGAGTGAGGATACCAAAGTCCGTAGGAGGTGGTTCCAATGAGATAGCGAATAGTTCGCTTTACTGATGTTAAGTGAGACTCTTTAGGAGCTGACTGAAACTTGGCACATTTACAAACACTGAATATGATATCTGGTCGAATAGCCATTAGATATAAGTATAGACCCAATTCACGATAATTGGTTTCGTCTACTGATTTTCCCTATTCATCACTGTCTAAACTTGTAGACGGACTCATAGGAGTTCCAATTTATTTGGCATTGCTCATTCAAAATTTTTGAATTAATTCCTTTGTGTACTTGGTTTGGCAAATGAATATTCCACTTTCTGATGGATTTGCAGTCCAAGAAAAAATGCCAGCTCTCTCATTATACTCCTTTCGAACTCACTTTGTATGAGATTTGAAAAAACCTTGCACAAAAGAAGATTAGTACTAGCAAATGTTATATCATCTACATAGATTTGAATAATACGATTACTTTCAGTAGATCTCTTGATAAATAAAGTAGTATCCACCTTACCTCTGGTGAATCCATGATTAGTAAAAAGGAACTCAATCTTTCATACCATGTTCGAGGAGCTTGTTTGAGTCAAATTTATTTGGCTTTAGCTAGCTTGTACATATAATAAGAAAATTATAAGTTTTCAAAACCAGGAGGTTGTTTTACATATACCTCCTCATCAATAAAACCGTTTACAAAAGAACTTTTGACATCCATTTGAAATAGTTTAAAAATTTTGAAAGACGCATAAGCAAGAAATATACGAATTGATTTTAACCGTGCTACCGGTGCAAAGGTTTCATCAAAGTCGACTCCTTCCTGCTAAGCCTGTACAGCGGTCTGGGCCTGGGCCAAACGGGCCAAACGGGCCAGATGTAAGGGACTGGCCCACTGCGGTCCTAAGCCCACATGGTCCCGGGCTGAATGGGCCGGGTCCGCGGGCCTAACGGGCCTAAACGGTTCCGGACTAACTTTTTTTTTAATCTAGGAAAATTTCTTGTAAACTATATATGCATATACTAATATAGATTGCTTATATATATCTATATAAATATATATATATATATATATATATATATAGTATATATTGTATATATATATTGCCTTATATAAGCCTTGCATATATTGTATTTTTTGTGTTTAAATATGATATAGTTTATATATTATATATCTAATACATATATACAATACACACACACACATACACACACACACACACACACACACATATATATATGTATATATATATATATCTACATATAAATAAGGCAATACATATAAACTATATATAAGGAATGAATGTGAAATAATGGAGGAAAGAGAGATAGGTAAAAAGGGAAAGTATATATATATATATATACATATATATATATATATATATATATATATATATAGCGTTATATAACCCTTGTATATATTNATATATATATATATATATATATATATATATATATATATATATATATATATAGCCTTATATAACCCTTGTATATATTGTATATATATATATTGTATATATTGTGTATATATATATATTGCCCGAAAACTTTCCCTTTTTACCTATCCCTCTTTCCTCCATTATTTCACATTCAATCCTTATATATATTTTTAAACTATATGTAAGGATTGAATGTGAAATAATGGAGGAAAGAGGGATAGGTAAAATGGAAAAGTATATATATATATATATATTACATATAAACTATATATATATGTAGATGTATGTATATATATATACATACATACATATACATATATATATATATTGCCTTATATAAGCCTTGTATATATTGTATATATATTGTATATATTGTGTATATATATATTGCCCCAAAACTTTCCCTTTTTACCTATCCCTCTTTCCTCCATTATTTCACATTCAATCCTTATATATATTTTTAAACTATATATAAGGATTGAATGTGAAATAATGGAGGAAAGAGGGATAGGTAAAAAGGAAAAGTATATATATGTATATAATATATATAAGGCAATATACATACATATATATAAGGCAATATATAGTTTATATGTAATATTTATATACATACATATATATATATATGTGTGTGTATATATATATATTGTATATATGTATTAGATATATAATATATATAATGTATATCATATTTAAACACAAAATAAATTGCAAAGAAATATTCAAGAGAATATCTTATAATTTTTATTATTACGACATTAACAAAAAATGGCAATATCTTTCTTAGTCTTCCTCCCCCCAATGGAATGAGCACAACAAGGTACTAATACCACCATTAAAAGGAAAAAAGCTAAGGAAGATGTGCCAAAATACAAGTTACATATTAGTTTATGTATTATCTCTAACAAATCTCATAAATCCTTCAAGGTCCGGAGGAATTTTCGTTGGTGGTGATGGAAAAGAAGCTTGTTCATCACCGCTTCCGGGCGAAGCAGCATCCTCAGCAAGTTCCGCTAGCATTTCTTCATAAGCTTCGTCTATCTCCGGTTGTGATTCTGCAAGTTCAAATTTTCTTTTTTCCTAATGGATCCAATCTCTGAAGAGTATTGATTTTTCCAAGCTCTCCCTCATAGACGCTCTATGAGCACCGATTTGAAGTCTCGCTTGACTGAAAGCGCTCTCCGATGCCACTGTTGAAGCTTGAACGCTTAAAATATCTCGAGCCATCCTTGAAAGAACCGGATAGTATTTTTGTTTGTCCTTCCACCATTCCAAAATATCGAAGGAACCGTTGGGATTCTCTGATTCAAGTCCCTGCGACAAATAAACTTGAAGCTCATTTAGTTGTGAATTATCACCAATATTCTCACCTTGAGAACCCCTGAACTCCGTCCAAGCACTGAGGGCTTTTAGGCCTGCAGTTCTTTTAGATGATCGTGAAGTAGACGAAGTAGGAGTTGGAATATTGGGTCTAGCATGATCTAAGGCAGTTTGATAGGCATTATAAATTATTTGTGCATTTATTTTAATTGAGGCTTTTGCATCTCCAAGTGAAGCAAATTTCTCAGGTGAAAGTGATAAAGAGTTATAAATTTTAGAATACCAAAATTGTGGACCTCCTAATTTTATTGTAGGGTTTAACAGTGCAGCAACACCAAAAATAGGGGGGATAGGGAAAAAATATTTTTTAAACTTAGCTTTCATAGAATTAATAGCATGTTCATAAATTACCCCACCCTCTGAAAATTGAGAAAATAAATCTGCAAGTGTAGCAATATAAATTAAACAATTAGAAATAGCAGGATAATACTGCCCAGATAATTCATTTGTTGTAACATGAAATTGTTCTAAAAAATCTACAAGTATTTTAACGTTAGTCCAGTCTTGATTAGTAAGGTGCTCGTCATCATCATCATCACCATCACCTACACGAGCATTATAGGTTGCGCTAATTGGGTTTCTATATTCATAGACGACAACTAGACTTTCATACATGTAATTCCATCTAGTCGGACAAGGTTTAGGAACCTTTCTTTCTCTGAGGCCAAATTCATCACATTTTTTAAAATATTCTCTAAGTCTACTTCTACGGTTTGAATAAAAAAGCCAGTTAAGAGCCATTTTTACCTTTTTAATTTCTACATTTAACACTTTCATACCATCACCAACAATTAAATGGTAAATATGACAAATACATCTAACATGAAAAATATTACTAAATGCGGGATTTAATGTACTTGTAAGCAAGCCTATTGCATTAGTGTTACTAGAAGCATTATCCATTGAAACAGACATTATTTTACCTCTAATACAAAAATATCTACAAATATCTGATACTGTGTTAGCAATAAACTTACCTGTGTGGCGTGAATTAATTATTTTATAGGCAATAATGCACTTTTGCATTATCCAGTCCTCATCTATCCAATGACTTGTAACGGTTAGATAATCACAGTCATTGGCACTTCTATCTATATCAGTAATAATAGCAATGCGACAATCTATATGAGTAAATAAATAGCGCAAATATTAATCATATTCTTGTTTATATTTATAAATATCGGCCTTTACGGTTGCATGAGGCCATCCTGTATAAGTAGGATTATAAACTTTTCTAATATATTGCACAAAATGGGGGTTAGAAGGAAACTATATGGTAAGCACATAACAGTTACCATTTTTGCTAATTCTTCACGATCCTTATTTGGATCATAATATAAAATTCCATCGGTAACAGTGTTAATTCCCGGTTGAACTAGATTTGAACCTGTACTTGGGTGAACCGTAGTATCTACACCTGTCCCCTCTTCCGCAGCTTTCATTTGTAAATATCTAGCTTTATCTCTAGGGTGTTTCAATATGTGCCTAGTCAAACTACCCGTACCGCTGTGGTTGCCAGTAAATTTATGAGCCATCAAAGACCCACAAGTTTTACACTTAGCCTTATTTTCTTCTCTTAGTTGAGTAAAAAAGTGCCAAACAAGAGATGTTTCGGGCCGTTTAGCAGGTCTTCTATTAAATGTAGGGGTTACTACAGGAGGGTCAGGCCGGGCATCAGTTGGGTTATTAACAGGACTAGTAGGTGTATCATCTAAGTCCGGCTGTGTTTCATCTAAATCATCATTTTCAAATATTGTTTGATTAGGATAAAAAATGTTCATAATTTCTTCATCTAATTGTTGACCCGGTGCAACATAATGGCAAAATTGACTATCGGAAAATTGAAAACAAGGGTTATCACTATCAAGAATAACAGGTGGAGGAGGACGGGTAACAAGGGGAGGAGTAGTAGCTTGGCGACTAGATTCACCAATTTTAGATTTTCCCTTACCCTTACCACCAAATATTTTTTTCAAAGAAAAATCCATATTAATTATAATTATACTAAATAAAACAAACAGAACAATAATATTAAAACTTAAAGAGTTGAAACGAGTTTACCGAAATGACGAACAACTTCTTGAAAATTGAATATCGTTGAAGACTTGAAGACTTAAATACTTCAATTCACCAACTTCACAATTTTTCACGAAATTGCAATAACAAAGTAAGCAATTATGGAAGAAAATTAGAAAGAGATTGATGAATTTGTGAGTAAAAATGAAAGAATGAGGGGGTATTTATAGTTGAGAATAGGTTAAAAGTATATTTATAAAAAGTTTGGGGTTAAAAACAAAGTTTGGGGGCCAAATGGCTATTTTTCTGAACTTCAAACAGCCAAAAATTAAAGGCCAACGGCTAGATTTTAAAAATCTGGCCGTTGGCCATTTTTTTTTTAATTTTTTTTTTTTGAATTATAGCCGTCGGGCCTGGGCCTGGCGGTCCTGGGCCAAACGGTCTCGGGCTCATGGGCTTCTTGGTCTGGACCGGCCCGCGGTGGGCTTTTGCACCACTAGGGCCCAGGCCCGTTTGGCCCGTGGGCCCGGGCCCGGACCATAATACACCCCTACTTCCTGCTGTGAGTAGCCTTGAGCTACTAGTTTGGCTTTGTTTCTTACTATCTTTCCTTCTTCATTTAGCTTGTTTCGAAATACTCACTTTGTTCTGACTACAGTAGTGTTTGCAGGCTTAGGAACTAATTCCCAAACTTGTTTTTTATCGAATTGATCAAGTTTGTCTTGCATGGCTTGTATCCAGCTAGAGTCCTTTAGGGTTTCATCAACTTTCTTTGGTTTTACTTGATAGATGAGTGTAATATTTTCTTTCTTTTTGAGAGACCCTCTGGTTTTCATCCCTTTCGCTTGGATCCCCTATGATGAATTTTCGAGGATATTCAGATTCACTTCTCCATTCATTCGGTCGGGTTCTAACTACAGAAGTAGTTGACTCCTTTTGTGATTCAGCAGTATTGATCACAGGTTCATTAGTCGACTCCATGACTGTAGCTGGGATATCAGTCTACTTATGTGGTTTATTTGTCTATGATACTTCTTGGTTGGTCTTCATCATCTGCAATGATTCCTTTCTCAGTTATAGAGTTATTTTCATCGAATATAACATGCACTGATTATTCTACGGATAATGTACATATGTTGTAAACTCTAAATGATCTATTGTTAATAGAGTAACCAAGAAAGATACCTTCATCACTACTTGGGTCAAAATTTTCAAGGTTATCTTATCATTATTGTGAATGAAACACTTACTTCCGAACGGGTGAAAGTAGCCAATATTTGGCTTCTTACTTTTCCATAATTCATATGGAGTCTTCTTCAAAATAGGTCTTATGAGGCACCTGTTGAGAATATGACATGCCGTACAGACTGCTTCTGCCCAGAAGTGATTTGGCAGCAAATGTTCTAATATCATTATTTTTGCCATATTTTGTAGAGTTCTATTCTTGCGCTCAACTACTCCATTTTGTTGGGGGTGGTCTTGGGGATGAGAAGTTATGGGTATACCCTTGATCATTGCAGAGTTCTTTAAAGGATCTGCTTTCAAACTCTTCTCCATGATCGCTTTGGATGGTTGTGATCAGATACCCTTTTTCACTTTCAATTTTTTTGTAGAAAATCTCAAAATATTTTACAGCTTCATCTTTATGAGATAAGAAAATTACCCGTGTAAAACGTGAGTAGTCATCAACAATAACAAAAGCATAATGTTTACCTCTAATGCTGGCAGTTCTAGGGGGTCCAAACAGATCCATGTGAAGTAATTACAATGGCTTGGTAGTGGACACAATATCCTTGCTTTTGAAAGAGTTTCTAGTTTGTTTACCAATCTGACATGCATCACATACATGATTTCTAGAAAAGTTGAGTTTGGGAAGACCAATAACTAAATCATGCTTGGATAGTTTTTCAATAAGATGTATGCTTGCATGACCAAGTTTTTAATGCTAGAGTTATGGATCGTCAGAAATGGATGCTAGACAAATGTGACTGTACAAATTTTCAATGCTATCAAGAATATAAACATTTCTATTCCTTTTTCCTGGAAGAATAATTTTACTAGTTTCATCCTTAATGGAACATCCCGTTTTCTTGAATTTTACTTCATATCTCGAATCACATAGTTGACTTATGCTCAAAATATTGTAATTGAGTCCATCTATAATTTATACCTCAAGAATATCACAATTATTTTCGAATAAAACTGTACCTGTACCAACTATCTTTCCTTTTGTCACCCCTTATGTGACTGGAAGACGCATTGTCTGAATACCATTTTCCTTTGCAACTCTTTCTGTGGTGTTCCTGCAAAATAGAATTGTCACCTTCTTTTAGGTACCCAAGCTTGCCTGGATCCTTGTTGGTTAGTTCTACTAGGATCAGGGTTGTTTTTGGATTTCTAAATCCATCTTGAAATATTAGATTTATGAAATCGACAAAAGAAATATTTATTTCCAATTTACCTACAGTAATGACACATAGGGGTTGATCTTGTTTTTGATCTACCATTTGTGTTAGTACCTGTAGACTCAGCTATAGCCAGTCCTTTTCCAGTTGACTTGTAAGTTGCCTGGTTAGACTTGATTGAACTGTGACTGGTGGGTTTGCGCATGCCATTTGGTTGCCATTGCAATTCCTGAACTTTATCTTGAATTACATCTCTTTCGATTTCTCAGACTTCAAGCTTAAGTTCTTAGTTATTTTTTTCCCTATTGAGTCTCCTTAGTTCATTCAATATTTTTTGAGACTCTTTTAGAGTAAGTTCAAGAATGTCCTATTATTCATTACATCTATCATAGTTATAAGATCTTACCTTGCCTGTTTCACCTCATGCCATGAAACAACTTTCAGTATTTTTCTTGCATTCATTGTCTGATGTATCATCATCAGTCCAACAGAGTATTTGTTTATGTCATTTTTCAGGATGGTCATGAAGCATTGATTGCTATTTCTTCATGTTATGAACTATCTTCATCACTCCAACTTCCAAAGGATTTGTTTTTGTTGAACCCTCTGGAGACTTTTCTTTTAAAATCTGGGCATTCAGCTTGAACATGCCCATACCTTCCACACTCATAGCACTTTCTATCATTTTTGTCTTATTCATTGTATTGCCTGGTTTGCCTAGATGGCATCCTCCCCTTTCTGGTATTTCTATACCTTCTCATTAACCTATCCATGTTTCTTGATACCATAGCAATTTCTTATTCAAGGGCTTCTGGATCGCCATGAATATCATTTTCAGATCCTTCAGTTGTAGATTTGAAGTTAACCGTTTTCGTCTTTTCTTTTTGGCTTGTCTTCTTCAGATGGGTTTTCTCGAATGTTATAATATCTCCTATGAGTTCATCATATGAAGTTTGTTTATATCTTGAGATTCAAGTGCAACTACTTTCGTCTACCAAGTGGAAGGTAAAAGTACTTAGTATTTTTCGAACTTGATTACCACTTGAATAGGTTTACCAAAAACTTTCAGATCGCTAATGATTTTGCTGAATCTTGTAAACATTTCCTCAATGGATTCTCCTTCTTACATCTAGAAGAGTTCATAGTCATGAACCATCATGTTTATCCGAGTTTCTTTCACTTTGCTGGTTCCTTCACAGGTGACCTCCAATTTGTCCCACATTTCTTTAGCTGTATCACAGCTTGAAATCTTCTCATACTCTTCTCCACTTATAGCATTATACAACAGGTTTTGTGCCATAGCATTAACTTGAATGACCGCCATTTATTCTTTTGTGTATTCATCTATATCTTTAGGATCAACGAGTGGTTGATCTGTTGCTGGTAATGGATAAGTTCCTTTTTTGATAACATGCCATACTTCTACATTATAAGATATTGCATAGATTTCTATTCACACTTTCCAGCGAGAAAAGTGTTGCCCATTGAAGTATGATGGCCTGACTTATGACGTTCCCTCTTGAAAGAGTGCTCCAACAGTTATTTGACTGGCCATGATCTTTTCCCACAAGCAGTTAAGCAAAAGTGTGAGACACGCTTTGATACCAATTAAAAGTGCAAGAGGGGGAAGGTGGAATTAATTGTAATTATTCTTTTCTTTTTCGAGCTAGTCAACTAATTTGAGTTCTAGTCGACTGGACTTTTCAAGAATAGAATGTAAAAGATAAATTACAGGAATTAAATGACACAATATATTTTTATACTGGTTCAGATTCAGGGTGAATCCTACGTCCAGTCCCCTAAAGGTGATCTCTTTCAAGTATAAAGGGGCTTAGTACAGATGAGTTGATGTTGTTATACACCAACAACTTATGTCACTCGTTCTTCTCTCTATAATTGATACAATGCGTCACCAGTGTCCTTTTCTCTCTCTCTTCTCTTCTTTGTTACACAAGGAATCTAAAGTAGATTACAGTGTTTTGTTTGAAGTAGAACAAAGATATTGAAGTTGGTTTGATCAAAGTATGTCATTCCAAAGCTAATGCAGTAGGTATATATACTTCTCGAGGCCTTCAAGTCTTGTACATCTTTTTGAGAAATTGCCAACCCAATGGAGTTGTATTTAGACGGATTCGTAAATTGATTCTTTCCGAGATTAATTCTGTTGCCGACTTGTCTAGATTTGCGGGTTTGAGTGATTTCTTTCCTTAAATGAGAGAATAATCTCATTGCCAAATCTCTTGATTGATGCCTTCGATTGACGTCATTATGTGGGAGAATCTTTAGTGGATGATTTCGTGCCGTAATCTCCTTTGATTTAAATCCTTCCTATGATGTCTGTTTTAATTGATTTTTCCATCTTCCTTGATTGATTTGTCTGCTTCTCTTTTCTTTTTCGTTGGATTCATTTTCTCCGTATGCCTTCATTTTATTTCCCAAAATCTTTTCCGCACATAGGGAGTAATTGGTTATTTAATTACTAATTTCAGCTTCAATTTTCTTGTGTTTGTTTTGCAATTGGATGGAGTATCTGAGATGCTGTAAAAATCCTGTTAATAATTAAATATCATATTTCTTTACGTGCTTTCTTTTAGCAAATGATGGCTGAGTTTTGCCAAGTTAAAGGTCCATAGCCTCCTCTTACTTTATTCAGGTTCTTGTTATGAGAAATTTAAATGTGAAAGCTAATAGCTTGTTGTGCCTCGTGATAAATATATGTTGTGAAGTAAAATCAACCCAAAACCTCATAAACTGTTTAATTAGGCCATTTGCTTCTAATTAAAGAGCTATCACATGTTCTTGCTACACTAATCATTGGTTCACTGTAATCATCAGTACAACTCAAGACATTGGCCTTTGATATATCATCGTTAGTTATTGAGACCTTTAGGGAAAAATCAAGCGGGTTTGGCCCAAAGCAGATAATATCATATTATGATAGGAATATCTTTGGGCCGTTTTAACATACAATCGGTATCAGAGTCCAAGTTTTGCGGAACAAGTATGGTGATGCAGAGTGATAGTGCAGGGCTCAATTTACTTACCCTTATGATCTTGAAGATGTGCACACAAGAAGAAGTTAGTTGCGGACTTCGGTTGTCATATCTAACAATGTGGGTTGCACATGGTGAATATCGTGGTAAAGGGTCAAGGGAAACTTAGTTCAAGAAGAAGATTGTTGATCTGCAAACAGTATTTTATATTGGTAGCTGACAAATTGGAAGCCTACACATAAGATGTAGGGGAGCTCTTAATAATGTGAGGTATATTGAAAAGAAACGTATGGATTTAACTCAAAGTAAATAATATCATACTATAAAAAATTATTTTTTGGACTAATTTAGCCCAACAGTTACTCTAGAAAGAACATAGTAGGTCAAACTCTAAAGAGATGGGCAAATGAAAAGGAAGGGCTGGTTCTAAAGAAAATCTATGTCATTTTTCACATCATACTTTTCTTGGAACTTCTATGCTGGGAAAAATGATATTCATAATGTTTGTTGAATATTTATGAATTTTATGTATTGTGAAAATCTTTTGTGTATTTTGATAATATTTATTATAAATCTAAGTTGCACAAGAATTGTTATAATGGAATGCATAATATAAAAGAAATAAAGTTGGTTGTGATTTGGGTGAAATGCGAAATACTCCCTCGGTAAATATGACCTTTCTCGTATCTAAATTAAAACATATTAGGGATATTTCCCTCAGTAAAATTTAAAATTATACAAATTTATAAATAATGGCTAGTTTTGAAACAAAATAGCGAAGGAAGTGTTCCATCGAGAGATACCCCCTTGCTAAATTAGCGAGGGACTATGCATAACATTATAGTGACGCCTTATTAGTGGTGAAATTAGCGGGCTCTTATTCCTCGCTAAATTAGAATGGAAGATTAGCAATTATGTCAGCTCAAAAGTAAGTTAGTATATAAATCAGTCAATTCATAAAATATTATCAATATTAGTCAATTAATTATTTGTAGAAAAAAAAAATTGATTTCTTTTGAGTGAGTGTTGTTGGAATATATCAGATACATCTTACGGAGTTTAAATCTAAGTTTTGGAATGATTAGTAGAGTTTCGATGTGGTTTGAATTGAAAATTCGAAGTAGAAGATGAACATGGAAAAAGATGTTATATGTATCACAAAAGAATTTTTTGAGCTCGATTTTAAATACGAATTTTGATGTCAAATCAGTCCAAATCACCTCCAATCTTCCTCAAATTTTGTATATTGGTTCATCTATATGTTTTCGATGAATTTCAACCATATTCATTAAAAGATTTTTTGCTTAGATTTTGAAATCTTGTATACATATTTTTGTTTTGTTCATCACCTTGTTTGCTACATCATCCACAAAATTTTCTTTCTATTTATTTGGATTTTGAATTTTTGTATGTGTTTGGCTAGTTTTGGTAAGTCTATGATTAATGGTTAGAGGTTGATATGTTAGAACTTATTTGGGACATTTCCGTAAGATTCCCGACAGAATTAGCGGGGTTAAATCTAATTTAGTAGGAATTGATCTCTCACTAATTCAAAGTTTTCTAGAAGTGTTATACAAATATTTTAAATTTTCTTTAACTGAAAAATTATATTGTACAAAAAAGAAAAAGATATTTTCTTTATGGTTTGTTGAATCCTCAAAGTTTTCTTTCTTAAAACTTAAAAGCTTTGTCCATACGCATAAAATCAACTTATTTCACCGGTAGCGGTCGTGGTGTAATGTTAAGATTCCTTCATCCTTAACTAAAGTTTTTGGATTCGAGCCTTAGCTATGGAATTGCCTTTGTTAGGGAGCTCTTTACCACTAATGTAGGACTTTCATTTCCGGTGCGGATCTGAATTAGTCAGGTTCCAATTTGAATACCGAACACCGAATAGGAAACTAAAATAAATAAATAAAAACTTATTTCCGTTCTCTAGTAAACAATTCAAAAAGAAATTTTCAGCCGGTAATAAATTCATAAAAATGACAAGCATATTCTTATAGGCACATTAGAATATATTCTTAAAAAGACCACCTTGTCAAATTTATGAAAATACTTACATAGAGTTATGTCAATCTCCTGGAATGATATGTAGGCAGAATATTTAGTCTATGGATTCCATTTGGATCACAATTTTTTTGCCTGATTAGATTCTGGATAGAATATTGATATATACTCAATAACAATTAACCGAAAAAAAAGAGAGTTTAAGAAGTGAAAAATTAGTCGGAGTCCCGTTATGGGAGACGCTCTCTTCAGAATAGATATCCAACGTTACCTCTGTGCAATAGACGAATGACGTCCTACTTTCAATTATCAGTGACGAATTTAAAATTTTATACAAATGAGTTCAGTAAAAATGACAGACTATTCATATAAGTTGTGTCGGGTACGACAAGTAGGGTTTGATCACTTTTTTTGTTCTTAAATAATTAAACAAATATACTTTTATGTTTTATCAAAATTTAAGAAAGAAACAATGAACATTCCCTTTATAAATAGGCTAATTTTTGAAGTAGGTAAGACTGCAGAATGATTTCAAGAGAAAAGAAAAGTGAAATAGAAAAAAGACAAAAGGTAACAATAATAAATTCAGAAGGGACAATCTGTCTTGTACGCACATAACTCCGGCCCTCTAGAAAGTACAAGACAAAACGTACAAATGTACAAGCGCAACACCTTTCATACATTTTGAACCCTCTTTGCCACCTCAACAGGCAGCACACTTGATTAAAGCGAGTTCAAATTTTTACTTCTATACAAATTTTCGTTATTGCAAATAGAATTTATCAATATACACAATGTAATTTCACCACGAACGTTTCCCGCTGATTACCATGAACCTCCCAAAAACTTCATGTACACACAAATAGAAGTTCGGGATTCCAGAAGAGGGTAAAAGATTAGACAAAGAATGCATATTTCCTAGTGCTGGAATTTTTCAGATGCTGGAATTTTCCAGCGCAGAATTTCTCAAAGAAGTGGAAAAAATAACTACCACAAATTTTCAAGACTAGAATATGCATTCCTTGAGAACGGATGACACCTTTTCAAATTTAAATTTTACATTACCTAAAATAACTAACAATTCCCTATACGATTAAGAATTTAAGGAATATAAAAGAGTCTTTTTATAATCACAAATATAATGTCATATATTGTCACGACCCAAAATCCCAACCCGGTCGTGATGGCGCCTCTCATGGGGACAAGGCAAGTCAAACCAATCCCATTTGCGTTCAATCAATTAAATGACGCAATTTGAAAACAAGAACATGTTAATAATAAAACGAGTCGAAGAATATGGATATATATAAAGTACCATCCCGACTACAGCCCTCAGGTCGGGGTGTCACAAAGTCATGAGCCACTAGAGAAGGCCTACTGATAATATAACTATTACAATGTCTTAAGTACAAATGTTTGAGGGAAGCAAAATCAACAAAAGAAAAGAGTTACGAGGCTGCGGACGCAAGCAGCTACCTCGTAATCTCTGAAGCTCCGGTCCAGTAGTAGTAATCAGTAGCTCTGAGTGGGACCGCTAACGCCTGAATCTGCACACAAGGTGCAGGGAGTAAAGTGAGTACTTCCAACTCAGTGAGTAATAAAAATAAATAAGAACTGAAGATAGGAAACATCCAAATCATTAAACAATCCACGACGAAGCAGTAATTCAATTTACATTCCACATCAATATGTGAAGTAAGCAGAATAATCACAACACCAAAAATGCAATGCTATGCAATGCAATGCGATGCTATGCCATGCAATGCAATGCAATGCTAGTCATGCTAGTCAAGGCTAGTCATGACCTGTGGCGGCGTGCCACACGATCCATTCAATGCAATGCAATGCTAGTCATGCTAGTCAACGCTAGTCATGACCTGTGGCGGCGTGCCACACGATCCATTCAATGCAATGCAATGCTAGTCATGCTAGTCAAGGCTATTCATGACCTGTGGCGGTGTGCCACACGATCCATTTAAAACCATTTGAAAACATCATTTGTGTTTCAAAACCAAGTTGATGAAATGCTTCATGCAACAACAATGGCGGTATGCCCAATAACACCCTTGTAGGGTCCACACAACTAGCAATATGCCCAACATCGTAATACAACATACAACAACAATCACCCTTGAAGGGTTCATATGACCGGCACGAAGCCCAAACACAATAATATCAATTTAGTTCCAGTCAAGAACACAGTAGAAATCATTAATCGGGATGGACCAAGTCCCAATCCCCATACATAAACAAACCCATGCTCATCACCGAGCATGTACCTCACCTCATTACAGTACTAAGAGGTGAAATCCGGGGTTTCGAACCCTCAGGACATCATTTACAAGTATTACTCACCTCGAATTCGGCTAAATCCTTAGCTCGCGACGCTCTTGCCCTTTGTATTGGCCTTCTCGCGCGTCGAATCTATCCAAATTCATAATCATTATGTCAAATTAAGCTATGGGGTAATCACCCAACAAAAATAATCCGAATTACTGTAAATTTCCCAATTCGGCAAAACCCGAGCCCCGGGCCCACTTCTCGAAATTCAGAAATTATTACTAAAACATGTTCCTTATCTCTTTACGAGTTCACCCATATAAGATTC
>MCJB01043610.1:0-15501 GCA_002018475.1 Nicotiana obtusifolia
TTGGACGATTCTTTTTGCTACGGCTCCGTAATTTCAAGACGGAGCTAATTCTTCAAACTAAATTGAATTTGGAGGTCGTTTGCTAATTTTAATATCAGCTACACCAGAAAATCTGAGGTAAATGCTTTATAGAGCGGCGAATTTAGTTCCGTTGACCATTCAAAATTCACCCGAGACCCCCGGGACTTTATCCGAACATGCACACATGTTCTATAACCTCATTCAAACTTGTTCCAATCTTTGGAACACTAAGATGAACATCGATTTATAGAATTTGCATTGAAAGCAATTCGATGAACTCTAAGGATCCTCAATTCGATCCTTCGATCCGAACTCGACCAAACGAAGTCCGAATGGTCTGAAAATTTGCACGCAAGTCCAAAATTACATAAGGAACCTACAGCAACTTTCGGAATTTCATTCCGACTTCCGGATCAAAATTCGACCTTTCAACCGGTATTCCGAACTTCCTCGATTCAATTCTCACGCTGTTCGAGGTCTATTAAATTTATTCCGGTCACTCGTCTAAGTCATATATACTATCCCGAAGCTAGTCGAGTCGTCGGAATTCAAATCCGAGCCTTCTAACTCAAAAGTCAATTTCGGGTTGACTTTTGTGACTTAGACTTTCGCAAACGAGACCATGTGTCTCATTTCTTTCCAATTTTCTTCGAGTACATTTTCTCAACTTAATTTCAATTAATATAATTAAGGAAATAAATTGGGGCGTAAAACGAGTCATTACACCCTCACAGTACTCGAGGTTGATGGAATATCTCCTCCCAGGATAGAACGATTATCTTACCAGAATAGCAGTACTCCAAATTCCGATAGCGGCGAACCACTCAACAGCAGTATATCACACAGAATGAAGAAGAGAGGTTTAGAGAAAGTTCGATTGCAGAAAAATTCGTGTTGAATTCTGAAAATTAAAAAATTTGGAATTTATAGCCGTTGGAGGTACTGATTTTGAATGTTTGCAACCATTCAGATCAGTCACCAGATTTAGAGGGAAATTCGAAAAAATCTGGGAAATTCAAAAATTTCCGAGCGAGCGACGATGGCGGCGCGAGGGGTCCTTGCCCCTCCAACCCTTTTAGCAACTAGAGAAGGTGTAATATAATATATACATTTTCTACTGTGAAACGACATCATCCCGAAACAAAGAATAAAATAGAGGTAGGCAAAAAGAACATATAATATAGCGACAAAAAATTTAGAACGACCATTTGACGGAGTATAACAAAATAAATCAGAAAATCAAAGTTACAAATCGAATAAACTACCTAGCTAGAGCAATTAAGAAACATCGAAATCAAAGAATTTAAGATGAAGTAAATAATTCGAGCAATCCTTATACTGTTTCTCACTTGATTTTTCTTCTTCTCTCAAATGACTCTTTTACTGAATACTATGTATTTCGTCACCCCTCTTTTTTCCTTTTTTTTTTTGGATGTGATTGCCTATTTAATTTGTTGAGTTGGTGATGTGAATAATGAGATAGTAGCTGGGAGAAATTATGTAAATAAATAATGACATATTTTTGCATTAAATTAAAAGGGCAGTCTGGTGCACTAAGCTCCTGCTATGCGTGGGGTCCAGGGAAGGATCAGACCACAAGGGTCTATTGTATGCAGCCTTACCCTGTATTTCTACAAGAGGTTGTTTCCACGACTCGAACTTATGACCTCCTGTTCATATGACAGTAACTTTACCAATTACGTCAAGACTCTCTTCTTTGCATTGAATTAAGAGTAAGAAAAAGCGTAATTAGAAAGGGTAACAATTTCTAAATTAAAAGGGGTAACAACTGATTCTCATAAAGTTTTCTTCCTTTATTCTTTTCTGCTTTGATTAAATTTTTGTATATTTTTTGAATTTCAACAAGTGGAAAAATCATGTATTCAAGACATGTTTATATACATTTACACAAACAATAAGGAAATACTTTTAAATAAATGTGCAATTAACCAAATATATCACTACTAAACAAAGATAATATAACCATCATAAAGTTTCTAAAATAATTTAATGGAATTCTGAAAAATGAAATTATGTATTTTTTTCACCAAAGGTTGAAAAAATGAAATTACGTACACTAGAAGAAAATATATTGTTCAATGTAATTTCTTAATTTTTTTTTTTTTTTTTTTTTGTAAATTAAGCAAAACATATTTTTTAAAATACAACAGAATAACCTGTTTTGCTTTTAAAATATCTGAAATTTTATTAGAAATTGATGCTAGTTAAAACTATGGGTGTACACAATTTATTTTATCGTTTTTAAATATTAACTTTTATTTTTATATCTCAAAAAGATTTTATGCTACAAGTCTACAACTCAAATATTTATATCGATCAATAAGGTTCTTGAGAAATAGCAACATACATCGTATATTTGAAGGTTTGTGCTTTCCATTTATATAGAAACAGAGAAAGCGAGGCCAACATTTAGAAAGCAATTATATCAAAGAATGATTGAATCTTATGATTGGAGATTATAGACAAGATAAATTGATCATATAATGTTCCATGGAGGTTCTTGAGTGTGGTGTGTAACAATGCTTATTTTGTAAACTTTTACTTTATATTTACAATTCAAACAAAAATTTGAAGATATTTTTAATTGCTAAGAAACTAAGTTCAAAGTAACAATACGAAATAATAAAATAGACGGAGATATAAAGGGGAAAGAGAGGAGAAATTTTTATTTCTTTCATGTATTCAGTGTATACAATGTGATGTCCTAAGTCTCTATTAATAAAATGACATTAAGGTAATATAGAGGGATGTCATGAACATAGTATTAACTATTGAGATCGTGGGGGAAGATCATGAATGAGGTTATGGAATTGCGGGAGTTACAACCATAATGGTGAAGAATAGTAGGGAGGTTACTTACATAATAAAAAAAGGTAGCTGACATTATATTTGTGTAGTGAACATCCATACAAATAATATATTTTATAACACACCCCCTGGATGTCCAAAGATAATGTGTCTCGTCAAAACTTTACTAAGAAAATATCCAGTAGAAAAAAATCATAGTGAAGGAAAAAGAGTACACATATCTTGTAATACGCATTGTTTGTTGTTTCGTTAAGAACCTTGCTAGGAAAATCCAATGGGATAAAACCTTAGCTAAGGAAAAATGAGTGCGGGCGCGTATCTTACTACCCCTAAAGAAAACATCATTTTACTTTTCGAAAATGACGCATCCTAATCCTGTAAACCAACTTCTCAAATGTAGAGATCGGCAATGCCTCAGTAGGTACCTGCACTTACTGGGGTGTGTATAGACTCCGGAGGGGCTCCTTCAGCCCAAGCACTATAATCCGCACGGACAACTCACGTGCTGCACGGACAACTCACGTGCTAGTATAATATCTGTGTCCGCACGGACATCTCACGTGCTAGTATAATATCTGGATCCGCATGGACAACTCACGTGCAATAGTATCTATATCTCACAATCAGGCCTTCGGCCTCACTCAGTCATAAATCTCTCCAATTTCTCGAGCTCTCAGAAATCATGAAAATATGCCGTAACAGAAATGATATAATGCACCAATAATGAACAATAGAGACTGAGATGTAATATGCAAGTAAAACTATTACTAAGTACAAAACAGCAATTTAGCAGATAATTCAGCATCTACACGATCTCTATGGGTCCCTGCATTGTCAACACATGGCGTAAATATGATTTCTAACATGATTTGTAGTTCGATTTCTCTAATATATGAAAAATGTACGGATAACAACAGATTATTCAACTACATATTTTCATGGAATTTACCAAGTCAGGATTTCTACGGTACATGCCTACACACCCGTCAACTAGCATGTGCATCACCTCAAAATTAATCACATAACACATAATCCGGGGTTTCATACCCTCAGAACCAAAGTTAGAAGTGTTACTTACCTCAAATAGTGTAATTCTTTATTGTACTAGGCATTTGCCTCGCGAATCGACCTCCAAATGCCTCGAATCTAGTCACAATTAATTCGATTCAGTCAATACAAATTATAGGAATTAATTCCATATGAAAATACTAATTTTCCAAAAATATCCAAAATTCCACTCAAAAATCGCCAGTGGAGCCCATGTCTCGGAATCCGACAAAACTCACAAAATCCGACAACCATTCAATTATGAGTCCAATCATACTAGTTTCACTCAAATCCGACTCCGAATCAACATCAAAATTCCAAAAATTTGTTTAATGAAATTTCTATAATTTTTTTTCATAATTTTCGTCTCAAAATACTAATTAAATGATAAAAATAATGATATATTCATGTATATTAACCAAATCCGAGTTAGAATCACTTACCCTGATAAATTTCTTGAAAATCCCACGAAAATCGCCATAAACCGAGCTCTCAAAGTCCAAATATGAAATAATACTCTAACCCTTGTTCATATAGTACAAAAATTCGATCCACCATTTTGCTTACCGCAAAATTTTTGTGCGGTCCGCACATTCCGGGTTCTGCGGCCGCAATCCAAATTGTACGGTCACAGTTTAGCAGTGACTGCACTATCAAGCTTTAGTAAATTGACCATAACTTTCTTTATAAATATCCAAATGATGATTTAGTTACCTTTCTAAAAACTAGACTTAAAGGTCTACAACTTTCGATTTTGGATCATTTTCAAATTTCTTGTAGATTAAAAGATATAAGCTTCCGAAGTCAGACTATCAAACCTGCAAATTCTCCTTTCTGCGACCGCAAGAGGATTTTTGCGGTCCGCAATTCACCTCTGCAGTCCGCAATTTTTCTTCTGTGGTCCGCATATGAGGCTTTGCTTCCGCACTCCAAAATGTTCCGCCGCACTCCTACTGTTCCCAGAGCATCATTAGAGTGCCAAAATGCCCAAACTCGTTCAAAACTCACCCTTAACATACCCGAGACCCCCGTGACCTCAACTAAATATACCAACAAGTCCTAATACATCATACAAACTTAGTCGAAGCCCCAAATCACATCAAGCAATGCTAAAAACACAAATCATACTCCAATTCAAACTTAATGAAAACCAACAATTTCCAACTTCTACATTCAATGCCGAAATCTATCAAATCAAATCCGATTGACCTCAAATTTTGCACACAAGTCATAAATGACATAACGGACCTACTCTAATTTCAAGAATCGGATTCTGACCCCGATATCAAAAGTCAACCCCCGGTCAAACTTCCAAACTTAAATTTCTATTTTAGCCATTTCAAGCCTAATTTAACTATGGACTTTCAAATAATCTTACGGACACGCTCCTAAGTCCAAAATCACCATACGAAACTATTGAAAATATCAAAACTCTATTCCGGAGTCGTTTACACATAATTCAAACCTTCATCAACTCTTCCAACTTAAAGCCTCCGAATTTAGAATTCTCTTTCCAAATCAACTCTGAACTTTTTCCAAAATTAAATTTCGACCCCACGTATAACTCATAAAACCTGAAGTGGAGCTACTCAAGGCCTCAAACCGCCGGACGATGCGCCAAAGCTAAAAACAACCGGTCGGGTCGTTACAGTTTCAAATGTTTTAGCACAGAATAAAACGTAGTAATAAGTTTTTGTTCGGAGGTTCGAACAAGACTTGTCCTCGATGTGAATTTTGTTTGGAACTTATGGGGGCTCGTTATGATCGGAAGATTTTCCTGAAGTACTTGTTTAGATGACTTTAGACTATAATTTTGCCGAGGGTAACCTTTGAGGCCTTATGTTTTGATTACGGGCTTCGAACGTCTCCGAGTCGTTTCTAGGGTGGCCGTAGCCTTTTAAGTTCAAGCACTGCCTAATAGGCTTTATACCTCCGAACTTCGATAACCCGAGCCGTCCGAGCTTGCTTCGGACGACAGTCCCTGAGTGGGGATGGTTGTAGCCTTTTAAGTTTAGGCACTGCCTAATAGGCTTTTGTGCCTTCGGGCTTCGATAACCCGAGCCGTCTGATTTTGTCTTGGACGACAGTCCCCGAGTGGGGGTGATCTATTGGGTCCAGATAGAGGCAGCCCTTGGGCTTGATATACTTAAGGAACAAAATATAATAGTCTTAAGGGACAAAATAGGTATTTGCTAGATAGAAACTTTCTTTCATTCCCGTGCAGAATATACAAGATTGTATGTGTGTATAAGCTTCGTGTTATGGCTTAGGTAGTCTACGTGGACACCATTCATTTGACTGTTTGGCCCTTAGAATAAATCATATCCCCCGAGCCAAGGTTGCTCAAGCACAAACCGAGGGTGATGGCCCTCAATGTTCGGGGTCGATCGTCGTGAAGGCTCGGGTACTATTGATATGACCATCGAGTCCGGTTCACAACCGGTCTTTGATTCTAAGTTAGCACGATCAATTATTGCCTCGTTAAAGACCTTGCCGCAAAACTCATTGGGACAAAACCGGTTTAACTGAAAAAGAGTGCAACGCGTGCTTTCAGGCCTAACAACTACATTCTTTGGTTGTTGCCTGCAAGTGTTAGTCTAATTCACAATATACATATAAAAAATGAAAGGGACCGTACCTTAGCAGTAGTATCGTTTTAGGTTGGTTACGTTGCAGTTATTTGGTAGCTGCTCACCTTTCCCTGCTTCGAGTTTGTACGAACCTTTACTGGTAATCTCGATAATTCGATATGGACCTTCCCAATTCGGTCCCAGCTTCCTTTCGTTCAGGTTTCGGGTGTTTAGTGTCACCTTTCTTAACTCCAAGTCCCCGATATTAAAGTGTCGGAGGTTAGCTCTCTGGTTGGAATACCTTCCGATCCGTTGTTTTTGGGCGGCCAACCGGACGAGGTCGGCCTCACCCCTCTCATCCAATAGTTCCAGGCTCGTGCTCATAGCTTCACCGTTTGACTCTTCGGTTACATATCGGAACCTGAAACTTAGCTTTCCTACCTCGATCAGTATTAGTGCTACGGCACCATAGACCAACGAAAACGGGGTGGCCCCAGTACTAGACTTCGAGGTCGTATGGTATGCCTATAGAACTTCGGGCAAAATTTTCTTCCATTTTCCTTTAGCATTGGTCAATCTCTTCTTAAGGTTTGAGAGTATGGTCTTGTTTGTAGTCTGCGCATGTGCGGTCCCACTAGGGTGATAAGGTGTTGCAGGATCCTTTTGATCTTATGGTTCTCGAAAAATGTGCTTACCTTACTGCCGC
This sequence comes from Nicotiana obtusifolia, assembly GCA_002018475.1. Taxonomy (NCBI): domain Eukaryota; kingdom Viridiplantae; phylum Streptophyta; class Magnoliopsida; order Solanales; family Solanaceae; genus Nicotiana; species Nicotiana obtusifolia. The sequence goes on from MCJB01043610.1 coordinate 7,174, forward strand.
TGAACTGCTTCCCGTTGTGACATTCGATCTCGGCCGGCATTCCGAACCAACATATTATGTAGTCCCAAATAAAATCAATAACTTCTTTTTCTTTGACTCTCTCAAATGCCTAAGTCAGCATCTTTCAGTGTTTTCTTGATATTTTTAGACTCAATTTGAGAAAGAAAAGTTGAGAAGGCAAACAAGTTTCTTGTCTTTGATCTGGTTTGAATTCCTGAATCAAGAAAAATGATCACATTTTGGAGAGGATGTGAACTTTTGTGTTTTCAGTTAGACACTTGAATCTCATTGTGGGAAGATCCAGGTTCCTCAGAATGGGATCCATTGTTGGCATCTATGGATGGGTGTGTACCATTTTTCTACTCAGCATCAGGAGTTCCTTGCACGGCATCAACAACTCTATCCTCTGCTTCAGTTTTTGCAATGGCGGAACCAGGTTCTTCTGCATCAGCTGAGGATTCTGTTGTATTTTTTCTATTGAATTACTTGACTTGGCTCATCATTTCTGCCTTTACATTTGCCATATCTACCAGAAACCTTCGACTACTCTCTGTCTTGATCGATCTTATTATATGAATTTTTCCCACATAGGTGGTGTGATTCATTAAAGATTACACGTATACTTTGTTCAACACATTAAATCCTTTTGTTGTAGACCTTGTATGCTTTGCTTTACGAGAAATATCCAAGAAAGATTCCTTCATCACTTTTGGTGTCAAATTTTTCCAGAGCTTCCTTACCGTTATTGAGAATGAAGCATTTGCATCCAAACGTTCTTAGGTGAGTTAGCTTGGGCTTTCTTCCGTTCAACAATTCATATGGAGTTTTGTTCAGGAGGTACCTGATCATGCACCTATTCACCAAGTAGCAAGCAGTGTTGACTGCCTCTGCCCAAAAATCTTTTGCTACACCACTGTCAATTAGCATAGTTCTTGCCATGTCTTCAAGAATTCTATTTTTCCTCTCCATATCACTATTTTGTTGGGGTGGTCTGGGAGCTGAAAAATTATGACTTATGCCATTTTCAGCACATAATTCGTCGAATTTTGCATGGTCAAACTCTGTGCCATGATCAGATCTTATTCTTGTAACATTATGGCTCAACTTTACTTGCATCTGCTTCGCAAATGTAACTAAGACTGGAAAGGTTTCATCCTTGGTTCTGAAAAACAAGGTCCTTGTGAATCTGGAGTAGTTGTCAACTATGACAAAGATGTACTTCTTTCCTCCTCTACTTGGTACCCTCATAGGTTCACATAGATCCATATTGCGAAGAACAAGTGGCTTTGAGGTGCTTACTTCATTCTTGAGCTTGAACAAGGTCCTGACTTGCTTTCCTCTTACACAACATCTTGTGATCTTTGAATCTTGACTTGGGCAGCCCACGAACCAGGTCCTTCTTGACCGACTTGTTTAGTAATGAAAAGATTGCATGTCTTCTTTGCCACATCTCAGCATCATCATCAATAGCACTCAGACATGTAAGATCTCCAGTGTGCAAGGACTCAAAATCAGCAACATAGATATTTTTAAATTTTTTTGCCAACAGAACCACTTCACCAGTCACGAGATTTGTGACTATGAAGGTTTTGGATAAAAATTCCACTTTGTTTCCTTTGTCACAGATTTGATACACTTAGTAGGCTATATTTCAAGCCATTCACATAGTACACATTCTCAACTAAATGAGTGAGCATCTTCCCAATTCTTCCTACTCCCATAATGTATCCCTTTTTGCCATTGCCAAAGGACACACTCCCTCCTTGTAGGGCTTTGAGTGAAAAGAAATCATCAATGCTTCCAGTCATATGCTTAGAGCAACCACTATCCATATATCATTTTTGGCTGCTTCCTTTTACTGCTCCCTACACAAGGGAATCAAGGATTAGACTTAGGAATCCAAACAAGTTTGGGTCCCTTGTATTATACACCATTTTAACACGGGTCAAACTAGAGTACAACATATTGATAAATTCGAGGTTTAATTAATTAAAGAGAGTCGCCACCTAATTATTTAAAGGTGAATTAAAACACCTATATACTAAATAATGCATTAAAGTTAACTCAATTTTATGGTCTTCTTAACCTTATAAAGTCTAGATAAGGGTTCTAATTAATCCGATATGGAAGGTTATTAACGTACCCTATATGATCCGTTAATTACGGTTAACCGGTCAAACTTAAATTAATTAGTTTGAAACTTATTAAAAGTAGCGTTTGAGGTGTTTAAACAAATAGTTTATAGTGAATAACGTTTATAATTAATTAATATTGCCTAATAGGTTTGAAAGAAATGACCTTTTTATGAAACTAGTAACTAATTTGCACCTTGGGAAAACAAACATTTTTTGTTTGTCTTCAAAATTTACCAAAGTCAATGCTGGAAACTGATCTTTTGTTCTATTATTTTTTGCTTTTGAAGTCTTGAAGTCACTTGCAAGATGGAAACACACTTGAGAGAAGACTTGTTGATTTTTCGGATGTGCAAGTGTGTGTTTTTCCTTTGCTTCATGTTGATAATATGCAAGTGATGTCACTTGGATGATGCAAACAATTATTCGGTACAAGGCATTCCCCATAAAGTGACTGTTGCATTGTTTGCGCTGTTGCGTGTATGCAGAGGAACAATTGCAGCGACTTTACAGCTATGGGGAGTTGACTAGAACAGTCAGCAAGGGAACTGATGTCCATCTATTACCTCTGTCGTCTCTATGACTCAAGTTGTTTGAACTTGTGCCCAACTTGAGACTTCTTGTTCTTGAGCACTTTAAGAATATGTAACAGGTTCCAGATTTGGTTCTTATCATAAAGTTTGTTAGATCATCAAAATATAAAGAGGCACATAACTTATCAAGAGATATAGAGGGGAAAGAGATGAGAGATTCTTATTTTTTTTTTCATGTTATTCAAGTGTGTACAATGTGATGTCCAAAACCTCTATTTATAGGATGTCACGACCCGGATTTCCTACCTTCGGGAGTCGTGATGGCGCCTACTAGTGAAAGCTAGACAAACCAATTAACCGAATTATTTGCCTTATTTAGATTTTGAAATTCATTACAATTTAAAACCAACAACTAAATAACAGCATAACTTAATGAGCGGAATAATAAAATTTTAGACTTTAAAATACCGCTAACAAAATCTCCTTAACGAAACTACCCAAGATTTGGTGTCACACCTTCACAGACTATTTAAGAATACTACAAATAAGGGTCTGAAAGAAATAACAAAGTACTGTCTCTGGGACTACATGAAAGAAACAGGTAGAATAGATAGCTGGAGACACCAAGGCTTGCGGACGCCTGCAGGACTACCTCGGGTCGCCTGATAAGCAAAAAGCTGGAAGCTCACTACGGTCCGAAATCTGCAGCGCTGGGATCTGCACAAAAGAGTGCAGAGTGTAGTATCAGCACAACCGACCCCATGTGCTGGTAAGTGCCTGGCCTAACCCCGACGAGGTAGTGACGAGGCTAGGACCAGACTCCAGTTAGACCTGTGCAGTTATATATATATTATATATATATATATATATACACACACACACGTCTACAGCGGAAAGATAGAAGTAATTAAAAAATTAAAACTAGGGAAGAGAAACATGCTTTGAGGTAGCAGATAAAACAGATCATCGAAGAATAATAAGGAAACTACAATTTAACTTCTAGCACGAATAAAGAGAAATACAGGCAACTTTCACTTTTAGTTCCATCTTGTTGCAGGCGTGCAAACCCAATCCCATTTCTCATATCTTGTAGTAGGCGTACCACCCTCTCCAATTTCATTATATCTTGTGGTAGGCGTACCACCCGCTCCTATTTCATCATATTTTGTGGTAGGCATACCACCCGCTCCTATTTCATCATATTTTGTGGTAGGCGTACCACCCGCTCCCAATTACAAGTCATCACAAAAATCACAAGAAATCCCGGCAAGGGAACAAAAGCAATATAATAACTTACCAGCGAGGGAACAATAATATCAAAGCAAACATCCCGGCTAGGGAGAATCAGCGATAACCAATCTTAACTCAACTTCTACTCAGCTCAACTAATGCCAATCTCAATTATAATTAAAGTCCACGATAAATAAACTGAGTTCTTGCTCAACATCGAGAATCATCAATTAAGGCTTTAACATATTCCCACAATTGAAACAGTTCCATCTACAATAATCTCCAAATTCAATTATCATTGTTTTAAGTCTAAACATGACCCACTAATATGACACTGGACCTTTTAATTCTTAACAAAACCTTATTTAACTAATCTATTTAGCAATTGACTTTATACCTACAGAAGAAATCTAAACCTATAACAAAGAGGAACAACTGTAATGAAAAAACCAGCGTAGCAAATACTCATGTGAACTCCTATTTCTATATAAAAATACCAAGGACAATATTCAGCAATTTGAACAAGAATCACACAACAACTATCCATTTGAGACTCACGGTCATGCTCGACACCAACATATAGATACGCGTCACCATGCCTATACGTCGTACTCAACAAGAAGCAATTAACAAATAGGGCACAACTCCTAATCCCTCAAGCTAAGATTAGACCGGATACTTACCTCGCTTTGCAACTAAATTCAAAATTCCAACAAACCTTCGCCTTGAAACTTTGTGTCCGAAGACTTCAAATCTTAGTAATAGCACTTTCGAGTCGCCACAACACGAACTTAAGAGCCGCTAATAGGGTTAGAACCAACAAGAAGAACAGAACCATGAAAATGGCGATAAGAGGAGCTCTGACGAAGCTTAAGGCAGTGTTTAACAAAAGGGTTTGAAGTACTTGTAATTGACTTCACATGAAACGCTAAAGATTCAACCTTTTCAGATATTATCTCAGTATTAATAATATTAGTTGCAGAATTTGGCTTTGAGCTACAAGGTTAAATTTTAGTTCTGGGTTGTAAAGTTAAAGACTTCAAATCCAAATTTGAAGCATTAATTTGTGGGAATGTGCGGGAGAAATCCAACAAGTGTTTATTGATTGCATTGTTGAGTCGCTTTTGGCGCATAGGAATGCCGACATTAATTGAAGTTGGTAGGTGATTAAATTAAAGAGTTCTATGATGAATAGGATAAGAAAATCCTACGTAACTAGATTTCTATCCAATGCTTAGTGTTACAATAATGAAGTTTTGGATTTTCTAAAGTGAGGCACGTAAGTTTCTAAGTCAAATAAGCCTTTGGATTTCTAGTTTTTTTTTTTTTACATTAAAACGTTCTGAAAAATTATACAGACTGCACATGCAAATCGAGGTGAGGTAAAAAGGAGGTCTTTTTAAGCCTCGAAACACTGAATTCAATCTAAAAACAAGCGATGACCCTTTAGGTCGTCACATAGGATGACATTAAGATAATACAAAGGGATGTCATGAACATGATATTAACTATTGAGATCATATGGGGGAAGATCACGGAGGAGGTTATGGAATTGTGAAAGTTACCACCATAATGGTGAAGAATAGTGGAGAAGTTTCTTACGTAGTAAAGAAAGTAATGAAATTTATATTCGTGTAGTGGACATCCATACAAATAATATATTTCATAACATGTATGTTATTTTTGCCTAAAAATGATTTTTTAAAAGAACTTTCACTTTTTCTTAGAAAGAAGGCTTACAATAGGTGATAGGAATGTCTAAAAACAATAATTATATATAATCAATCAGATGGCTCTTTAAAGCTTTTAAATTTTAACTACTTGGTCAATCTCAGAATGTTAGCCGTAAAAATTGTATTTCTCTCTTTTAGGCAGCTTTTGTTCTTTTTTATCCTTATGATGAGGATTGCAAAATATTCATATATTCTAAGAGCTTCCAATACATTTTCAAACAAATAGAATTAAATCTGAAACAAATAAGGTGGTTGGAATTATTGAAGTACTATGGCATAAACAATTTATTTACTTTCATATATGGAAATATTAAGTTGATAAATTGAATATTTTAGGAATTTACTCATGTTTTAACAACTGCGCAAAGTGCGATAAATTCACTAGCTAGTTCTTCATAAAAGTATATGCTACTAATATATTTTTTTTCATTTTTTAGAGATGTCTACAATTTGTTGGCATCTAATACTTTTAGAAATTTAATTGATGTGAAAAAAGTTACGCGTAATAAAGTAGGATTTCATCTAACAATGGTTTTATACGCGCAGAATTTAACATATCTAATTTAAAAACAAACACCGCCAAAGATATCAAACGAAAAATAAAAATAAATGTAGAGTGTGCGGGTACCACATTAAAGCAAATTATTAGAGATAAATAATACTCCTTGTTGTTCATTTTATATCTCTGATGTTTAATTAGACATGAAATTAAGGAAAAAAATTAAATTTAGAGTTTGTGGTCTTAAACATGCATAGGCGGATCCATGATTTGAAGTTTATGGTTCCAACAACAATCTCAAGTAAATATACAATAAGTAATAGGGTTCACTCAGTGGCGTACGCAGAATTTTTCGTAAGCGGTGTCACATTTATAATTTCGAGGTTGGAAAAGACCTGGTTTGAAGTTATGCTCTTTTTATTGCATCATGGTTATTTGAATAATATTTTCGAGTTCCCAATCTTTTCCAGAATCAATCTTGAAGGAATTTAAATTAACTCCTTCATTTTATCGATGTTATTCCAACCATTTGTCATTTCTTCCAAGTAAAATGAATTTTGAAATATTGAACTTGATTGTGAAAGTATAAAAGATGCTATAGGATAATCTATCGAAATTTAAGTTGAATTATAAATTATAATATTCATTTGAGAAACCCGAAATAATTTTATAGAATACATTCATAAAATAAAACTATTTTAAGAAATTCTAACGAAAAAGTAAAATAATAAAAAAATAAAAAAGTAACAAAATAACTTAATTGATCCAAAAAATAAAAATATTCAAGGAAAGCCGGAATTGTATATCCATCCCAAGAATTGGATTCTTCTCCCAGTAGTGAATCAAAGCCGTCTCCTTTTTTAAGCCGAAATCCTCAAAATAAAAATGAGGATATAAACCCCATTAGGTGGCGTCACACTTACTACATTTTCTAGTTATATGGTATTTTGCAGATTTTATATATATATATATATATATATATATATACATAACAAAAAATTTATTATGAAGCGATGCCACGTGACACGGCTTCGCCTTTACTGCATCCGTCCTTGGGTTCACTAGTAAATATTTTACGAATATTTAATGAATTCTTTAATAAATATACAAAGTACATACGAAAGTTACTGTGTTCACGTGAACCAATACCGCCCTTATAAACATGACAACATAATTTAGTGATTATAAAAAAACATGTAATAAGTTAAAATGAAAAACTATTTGCAAAATATAAAAATATATATTTTTCTTTATAAAAACAAACTAAAAAAAGAAAAGTGTTACATTAATGAGATAGAGAAAAAGTATTTAATGAGAATAAAACTTTCCACGTGGTGTTTATAGCAACTCAATAATTCGAATGTCTTTAGTTTTTGATGTTATAATTCGGCACATAGCCTACTTCGATTCTTCTTTCAGACTATTCCTGATCTTTGTTGGGAGCTGGCTAAGCTACAAGCTAAGATACATACATGTTGGAAGGTAGTAAAATTGTCATGTGACCTTGTTTTGCGGGGTTTTTCTTGAGATTTGTTGGAAGTGTACGTAAGACTAAGCAACCGTTGTTCATGCAGTTAATATTCGTCAATTGAGATTTCCATCGTATGCTAGACGAGATCGTCAGTGCCGTACGGAAAAATCAATGTCAAGTGAGAGAACTGGAAAGAAAATTGAGAATGAAAGAAAAACCGATTGCATTAATGAAAGCTATTACAGAAAAGTAACACGGTGTCGAGGGGGAGAGATATCAGTATGGAGAATTGTTTGCTTGCTAGGAAGTCTGATTGCTTGATCCCTCCTAATAATGCTTAAAAAAAATAAACCAAAGTTACATGACTTGACCTAACTAAGTTAGAGAGACCTAATGGAAATACGGGAAGTAAAACTACTCTATATTTACAATGAAAAGGACTTAGATTCCTACATTGTACAAGCAGGTCTGTTGACAGCAACATTGTCTTTAGCATCAAAGTCTGCACGCGCGATACTGTTGGCATCTGCTTGCGGCTGGGCGCTGGTTAAGGTCTATCAGTGGGGCGACATAAGCACAAGCGCTTTTGTTACTTCAGGACCACGGGGCCTTCCATGGCACTTGGCATTGAGAGGCAGGACAACATGGGGCGCGTCCAAGGAGTCATGGGGCATGGTTGGAAAGCCGCCCATGACAGACCTAGTGATCCTAAAACTTCGTTGGCATCCCC
>MCJB01043610.1:16165-28177 GCA_002018475.1 Nicotiana obtusifolia
CCCCCCCCCCCCCCCGATAAATGCTTATATCTTTTCGAAAATGTAGGATATTATGATTTAAAGGTCATGCACCAAGAGTCCGCAAAATACATAAGTTCCCTCCTAAATTTATCCGAAAAACTGAATTGCACATTTTAACTAAACGGATACTTATTTACCCCTCTATTTTTGTTCGAAGTAAATTTAATGTCACCCTATATACTGATATGAAAAAAAATTAATGATATAAAAAAGGTAGGCGCGTTGGACTGGAAATAACACATAATTTGCCCTCCCCCTCATTTTCTTCTTCGCAGCTTCCTCTCTCCTTCATCACAGACACCCTTTTTCTAATCTCCATACCAAATTTAATCCTTTCTACTCAAATCAATTTAGTCTAAGTTAAAGTAATATTTGTTTGCCGGAAAAATCAAACTTCGTGGAATGAAATTATGATAAGCCATAACAAGGTGTTTGCAGGAAAAATCAAACGTCATCGAAAAAAGGTTTTTTTTTTTTTTTTTTTTTGCCGTTTTTGTTCTATTTCCTCTTCTTCTTTCAGATTTTTATGTTTTTGTCATTTTCTTCTGTCGCGAATTCAATTTGATTATTTTCTCATTCTTTAATTGAGATGATTGCAGTGCATACTGTTGAGTTGTCCCACATCGGTGGGATTTTTTAATCTCCTTTTATTGTCTTGGGCAATCCTCGTCTCATAAGTTAGCTTTTGAGATTGAGTTAGATATTATGAAGGTGATTAACATTTTTGAGATTGTGAAATTATAGAAAAATAGTACTTTCACCTAATTTTTCTTTCTTTTTTTTTTTTTTTTGTTATGGCGGAGGTTACTGTAATTTTCCGCCACCATCCTTTGCTAAACACCATTTTCGATTTAGCCGCCACAAATGAGTTTTACCTGTCATTTTTAGCTACCTTGTGTTTTCATCAAGTTACATACTAAAACTTTTGAATCAATTTGACTGGTTTGAAAGGCGGCAGCTACGTCGGCGATGGCCGAAGAGATAGGGACGTAAGCGCAGCGGTAAGAAAAAGTCACTCAGTGAATCGGTGGATTACACATTTGGAGACAGGGACAGGAGCATGCCTGACTCTTTAGAAAGTATACAAGTGTTGAAAGAGTGAAGTCTGGGGACAACAGTAAACGTGAGGAATGGCACCTCCGCCCTACTAAAGAAATTCGCAAGCAAGGGACATTGCCGAACACCTACCTTTCTAACTAAGTCCAAGGCGAGAACTCGTTAATTAACGATACGTTCTGTCGTCAGCAAGCGGCGGCCGACAAGGACTTGGGGAAGAGATATGAAAAGAAAAAATAGAGAAAGAAAGAATAGAAAAGGAATTAAAAAGAAAAGAAAAAAGAGTAAAAATAAATAAAATTAAATAATATCTGACGCGGCAAAATTATAATGAAAGTGCAAAATAATTCCTGCCATGCAACTGATTATATACGTGGAATGAGGTGTTAAATTTACTTCGAATAAAAATATGAGATATATAAATATCCGTTTAGTTATAACGTGCAATTTAATTTTTCGGACAAATTTAAGGAGGACTTATGTATATTGCCTCCAAGAATTCTACAATGATTGGCAGAAAGCAGTACGTGTTGGGTGATTTGCCAGCATTGTCTTTTCTTTTTTTTTTGTTTGTAAATATAGTTTTTATTAATTAACAAAATATTACAGGAACGGAGTGAGATATGAACCTTACCTCCCCAAAAAAGTACATGTATCTTGTCTTTCTAAAGCGTTGACTAAAAGTACCTAGGTAATAGTAAGTGGTTAGATGGTGTGCATGTTCGATCATCCACATTTGGTGATCAAATGTACCTAAGTGGCAGCGCGTTAGACCTATAGTGATGTAATGACTATCTATCTTATAATATTGATATATAGTCATATGTTGATAATGGGTAGAATAGTGCTAAATTAATGTAACTTATCCATATTTCAACTCTTGATTGTTTGGATTTGGATGTTAAATCATATCGATTCATGTTAATATAATGTGTTTTATGTGTAGGAATAAGATTAAAACAATCGGGGACGAAATCGGGGGAGAAAGCAAGCCAAAACAAGAAGAAAGAAGCACAAAAGAGGGAACCAGGCCACAGGCCAGCGCCCAGCGCTGCCTGTGGCGCTGGAGACAGAAGCAAGGAAAAAGCCACTGCCTCCAGTCCCCTGGACAGCGCCCAGCGCCCCCCAGGGGACTGGTTACGGGAACTTGTTTCCTTTTATGCCTAGAAGACCCTAAACCGCCCCAAAACTTTCCCAACTCCTATATAAACATCCCTAAACCCATCTAGGAGGTACACAACACGATTTTGGAGCAAAAGGGAGGCTAGGAACATCAACAACATCATCAAATTCTCAGTTCATCAATCAAAACTAGTATCTCTATTTTAGTTTTCTTCCTTAGTTAATTGTTTTGTTGAACATGAGTGGCTAATCACCCCTTGTTCTGGGGTTGTGATTAGCCATGAATATTGTGTTTCTAAATTGACGGATTCGTTTTAAATAGTTAATGTGGATAAGATTGTTTCTTCAATTCTATGTTTAATTGCTTAATTGTTTTGGCCATCGATTAAGTTCTATCAATTATCTATGCTATGTTTGGGAAAACTATGTTTAGATTAGAATAAGAATTGAAGAAAGCATGTTCTTAACTTTGTTAAAAAGAGCGGATTCGCGATTAAGATAGAAATATACTTAATTGTCATGCTTAATTACATAAATCGTGTTTTTCATGCATTCTTGCTAGATTAATTCCATAGGAATATAGGCATTAATCTTGTTAGGAATAGGCGAATAGTACTTCGGAAGGAGGCTATGAGCATCGTTATCGATTGATTAGCAATCTTACATTAACTATTTGAACGATAAAAACAAGTGGAACGCAATAGGATTGGCAATATAATCACAACTCTTGAATCTTTGCTTCATTGATTACAAAATACATAATTGTTCTTTGAATTTCCTAGATTAAATTAGAATTATAATTTAGACTAAACCAAACACTAAACTTGATCCTTACTTGATTAAATAACGATATTAGTTGGTATAAAGTAGTGAACTTAAGTCCTTTGGGTACGATAATCTGGACTCTTTGTCCTATATTACTTGTCGACCACGTATACTTGCGTGTGCGTTAGGGAGCAACATATGTACAAAAACAATGAGAAGTAAATCTAGATCGACAGTACAAAATACATATATTTCTAATTCTACTAATTGAGTGAAAAGTAAATTTCTTGTCCCATTAAAACTGCTTTTGACAAAAAATTGGAGTTCTCTGAGAAATATTTCATGTGGCATGGAAATGTGCTCTTCCCCTTTGTTTTGAGACAGTTGAAGATGCTTATCTATTGCCATGTTGGTCTGGGTTCTAATATTCTGTATTGATGCTTAGAAATTTTTGTAGTTCTTGTAATTTATTATGGTTCTAATATGCTGTGTTGATGCTTATAAATATTTGTATTCATTCTGTTCACTTTTATTTATTTACTAGCATATTAAAAATATATTTTTACTTTTACTTGTCTATTTTAGCAAATCAAGAGAAAGACAGTCTTCTATTTATGTTTTACCCTTATCAATAACTAATTATTTCTCAAATCATTTCCCAACTTTTTGAAATACTATCATTATTATGATAGAATTATAAAATACATACTTCATTTATTTCTTCTTTAAAAATTTGGATAATTAAAAATAAAATGAGGAAGTAATTTTTTAATTTTGTCATCTAGAAAGGACTAGGGTTATTGAGACTTAACTAACGAGCCCCTCGAACTGCCTCAAGCTAACTGCCTCTTCCACTTTCTTGATTCATGGAAGAGGCACATCGGTTTCTTTATATACTAGTGTATTTTGTAATTTATTAATCTCAATAGCTGTTTACCCTAAAATACGGTAACAATTGAATTTGTACGTGGTATTAAGGATACGTGGCTAGGCCTGATACAATAAAATAAATAGCGATGAGTAAAGACTGATTTTGAATAAACGAGATAATAAACAAACCACTAAGGTTGAATGACTTTGCTGTGACGAAACGAGCAATAATGAAAATAGACGGTTTATGAAGAATAGCTAAAAATGATCACTATATTATTGATAGTCTGTTCTGTCTTCTACAATAGAATTGAGTTCTTTTTATAGGAGGAGAAAAAAGAATTCTTCATGAGGTAAAAAACCTAATTACAGGATAAATATCCATTAAAATACTGGGTTCAACGTCTCTGATGATTGGGGCCGTGATTCCCGCCGAGATAACTGCATACCACAAGATGCTTTTACCCAGACCGGTCTAACTGTTTCATCTTCGAACGCTTTGGCCCCGAACCGATGATGTCCGACCTCGAACTTTCCTTCTTGAAGCGCTGGTCCCGATCCAAAATAGACCGACATCGGATTGTTCCCAAGGTCGATATTTCTTATGTGCCCGATTGTATCCGACCCCGTACACAAACGCTCATGATCAACTACATTTGATTCATTTTGTTATCATCTACTCCATCGTCCTCCTCCCTTGATTCTTCAACTATGCTTGATTCATTTTGTCATCATCTACTAAACCGTCCCCCTCCACCCTCCTCCTCCCTTGATTCTTTCTTGATCAGCAAAATGGCTCATAGTGATCAATTAATGCGACTGATTCTTGATGATTCAAGGTCTATGGAGAATTCTTGAGTGTATAATGATAGTGCCTTTTGCTAGTTCTTCGTATGTGAAAGTGTGTAATGCCGACGACTTTTCTTTATGTGTCAAAATAATTAACCATGAGAATAAGACTCAAGAAGAAGAGCTCCGCCGTGCGGTTAGCAAGGACGTCTCAACAAAACTTGTGGCCTAGGGCATATTTTTTTCTTTTTGTATAATTATCTTACAAAACATAGTATTACTATTTACGTTGGTCTCTTTTCTTCGCTCTTTATGCTTATAGTGTAGTTATCTTATCAAATATAATATCATATTCACATTAATAAGAAAATTCATGTTAATAAGATGTTAGAACGTATTTACAATGCGTACTTAAGATCTTACCGTATAAAATGTTATTTACCAATACGAAGATTTGAGTATCTTATTCAAATTCCTATAATATTTCTATTATTAAAAAATAAACAGTTTTTCTTTCTACTTTTATAAGGACTTTTTATTTTTTTTTCTATAAACTTTAACATTGTCTAAGTGAAAATAAGATAAAAATATTCACAACTAAAAATATTTTGGGGCCTCAAAATTTAGGAGCCAAAAGCAAGCCTTCCCTCGAGCCGCCCCTTGCGCTAAGATCCCATGATCATCTAAGGAATCACCCGAATCTTATTCTTGCTAGCGACAGTTTTGTGCATGTGAATCATAGGAATTCTAAAAAATTTTACTCCTTACGTTTCAAATTAGATGAGCTATTTTTTTTTAGTCTGTTCCTAAATAAAAGATATGTTTATAAATTTGAAAACTTTAAACTCTTCATTTTACCCATTTTACTATTAATGAGAAGTTTTTATAACCACACAAATGTTATGGCTCCATAAAATTTTTATCCCTTAAATTTTTAAGACCATAAATTTTTAATTTTTTTAAACTCAATATCAAGTCAAACTATTTCGTCAAAATTAAAACGGAGGAAGTATTGTATCACAATGCCATATAATTCTGAAGGTTCATTGCTCCAAAATAATAGTATACTATTAGTTATCACTTTTAGTTAATTATTAAATTATGAGTAAATTTTTGTTATAATTTATATATAATATGATGTGATTGTATAATATTTTTGTTAAGTATTAAACAACGAGCTCCTGCCCTACCAAATCTTAGCGGGTCTTCCAAGAAAAGCATACCTCAAAATCTCAGCTTTGAGAAATTCCAATGGCTTCTCAAACCCTAATTCTCCGAAATCCAAATCTTCCTTGCCCCCTTCACAACAACATCACTATCGTCTCTCCTCTTTCATCCCTTATCTACTCAAAAACCAGAACCATTTCCCTATTCTCACGCCCAAATTCACTCAAAAAATTCACAATTTCCGCATCATCCGCAACTGTATCCACAAAATCGAGTACAGCTACCCCCTTAATCACTCGCTCAACGCGCACAATTACAACCTTAGCAGCTGTTACTTTAGCAATCTCAAAGCTAGTTTTGCAGAAAATCGCCAATTTGGGCTGTAATGGATTGGGCCAATCACTGGTTTACTCTGCTGGGCCTATGTTTTTTGCGGCCCTTAAGAATCAGCCCACAACCGGAGCATTGAATACCCCTTTCACTGTGGTTGCAGCTGGAATGGCGAAATGGCTTGATATATACAGTGGGGTTTTGATGGTTAGGGTTTTGCTTAGTTGGTTTCCTAATATACCTTGGGACAGGCAGCCATTATCAGCTATTAGGGACCTTTGTGATCCTTATTTGAATCTTTTCAGGAATATAATACCCCCAATTTTCGATACATTGGATGTGAGTCCACTTTTGGCTTTTGCAGTGTTGGGTACGCTTGGTTCGATTCTTAACAGCAGCAGGGGAGCATACTGAGGCAAATTGGTAATAGCCGATTACAATTATTATCTTTGAGATATTTGATCTTTTAGTACGTGTGTATTAGATTTTGAGGGTTCATTGGTATTGTAGTGGTAATGTATCTTTACAGAAATTTTGGCACAACTCAAATGTTATTTATCTGGATATATACTTTGAATGAATAGCTAGTTAATGGGTTGAGAATAAAGTGGATGTTTGCCTCTGAAACCTTTTTTAATACTACATTGTGCTAGTAAGACGAGTGATCATGTTCTTGCAGTCTAAATTTATGTACTTTTATTGGGGCTAAGGTTCAAAGGCTAATGCTAGTAATGTTACCCTTTGTGGGGATGTCAAAAGGGCTAAGCTAAGGAGGATGAGCAAAGTGAACGGCTTTCTTTGACTATTAGCAAAATCCTCGTGATTAGGAGTGTTGATCAAAGAAAGCACCTATGATCTTATTTCAAGAGATGTTGACTGATCAGAATTAGTGTGTCAAATAGAAATGGAACTTCAAAACCATGCTATTGTATAGATGTAATTTGAGCTTACATTTGATCAACTCTTGCACCAACAGACATAATCCTATTTATAGCTCCTTTTTTGTGCGGTTCCATTTTCCTTTTAAGCTCAGTTTGCTCTATATGATTGAATAGATTTTCCATTTGCAAGATTGAGTACAGAATGCAAGAGAGTAGTTGCTCTTATTCTATGCCCCTTCATTTTTTTTTATAAATCATTTGTACGCACCTCTTGGGGAGCGGCCCTTCCTTGTACCCTGCATGAAAGCGGGATGCCTTGTGCACTAGGCTGCTGTTTAGTTGTCTTAGTGTTGTTGATCAGGAGTCATTTATGGTGTTCCTATTTGCAAGGACGTAGCACTTCTCATTCACTGACATTGGGCTGCCTTGATGTGAGCAACTGACACGGATAGTATCATACTAATCATAGCATGCTTACCTGAGGTTTCTTAATTGTGCCAGAGTGACTTTGTTTCTTTGTTGCTGCTTGCTGCACTCTTCACTTTCAAGTCCGTCATTATGTGTTAATGCCCTATAGTTACCATTCATTTATCCTGCAAGATGACACACATTCTTATTGTATAGCATGATTTTTTAGAACTGCAATAAGTGTTCTGTACGGTGCTTCCTTGAATACAAACATTTTCACTTGCCGCCATTTGTGATTTTTTCTGGATTCTCATATGTGCTGATGTTCTCTAAAATGTAAATGGTTATTGTCTCGTTTTGTGGTAGATTAGTTGCACGGATTTTACTTATATAAGTTGATATTGTAGACAATTTGTATATTACAAGTGTAGTTTACCAGCTATATAAGGCAACCTACCATTTTTTGAAGGTTACCTATCTAATAGCCTGTTTGGCCATGCTTATTTTGGGCCAAAAGTGCTTTTTCCAAAAATTGAGGTGTTTGGCCAAGGCTTTAGAAGTAAAAAAGCACTTTTGAGGAGAAACAGAAGCAGTTTTTGAGAAGTAGAAAAAAGTAGATTCTCTCCGAAAGTATTTTTTTGAGAAGACTTTTGAGAAAAATACACTTAGAAACAGTTTTTAAAAGTTTGGTCAAACACTAATTACCGCTCAAAAGTGCTTTTTAAATTAATTAACCAAATACAAATTGTTTAACACCAAAAGCACTTTTTCGAAAAGTGCTCTTGAGAAAAGAACTTCTCAAAATAAGTTGATTTTAGAAGCTTGGCCAAACAGGCTATAAGCTTTCTATAGAAAGTTAATCCTAAATGGCCTTTAGGTGTCCTAACCATATAAAAATTCTTTGACACTGAAAGTTAAACTTTAGTGGCACTATGTTGTGCTTCAGTTATGAGTACTCGAAGGATCAGCAATGGAAACCATAGGAATTTGAAAAGAATGCATAGCCTTCTAAAATGTCAGATATAGTTAGCCCTTGCATAATTTCTTCATTTTATATTTTGAGCACAAAATAAACTTGTTCTTCATTTTATATTTTAAATGATCCTCCGTATGCAAGTGAATTATTGCATCTTTTCAGACAGAGAAAATATGCTCTTTTTGTGAACAGTTGATGATCTGGTCAAGTAGAGAGCTGTGTTCCATTCAACGGCTAAACTCTGCGTGGTAGTATTTTCAAAAAAATTTGATGCTACTTGTGTACTGTCTTTTCTGATCTTATTGCACTCAGAGGCGGAGCCAGGATTTTAACTTTATGAGTTCTGAATTTTAGATCGCGGTCAACTATATGGGTTCTGAATTTAGTATTTGTACATATTTTAATAAAATTTTTAACACGAATACACTATTTGAGCAAAAACTACAGGGTTCGACCAAACCCGTACTCGGGCTTCTAGCTCCGCCCTTATTGCACTGTCCTCCTAAAAGCCCCCGTCTGAAACTGGTTATTAGGGTGAATTCGGTCTAAAAGTTCTCTACCTCAGCGAACATTTACGCCGTGCAGCAATTGCGGATTTGATGCTTATCTTCCTTTTTATGGCCTCTCCTTTTTAACTTCAAAATTTTGGTCACGAATGAGGTACTTTTTGCGTCTGTATGCCCATTATTAATTGTCTAATTGATCAAACTTATTGAAGTTTGAATATATTGAATTGTTATTAAGATGGAACTAAATGTAGATTTAAACCAAAACATGAATACTAAGGGGTCGTTTGACCGGGAAACGAGTTATTCCAAGATTAATTATTCTCGGATTAGTAATTAAAAAAAAAAATAATCCCGAGATTAGTTATACCGTAATTTTTATCTCAATTAAATGTGGAACAAATTTATTTCAAATTTAATATTGAAATTAATTATCCTTTATCCGTCGTAGCAAATTAGTCGTAAGCGAGGGAATGAGTCTATTTAAGCTCAAGTAAGGAGAAACACTTTTTAACCAAGTATTCCTTGGATTATACATTCTTTTATATAAGGGTACTTCACTCCAAATATTCATACAACTTTTGCTTTCAAAATCATTTTTATGACTTTTTAATTATAAGGTTACTTAGACAAGTAGCAATTGATATAATAACAACTAATTATAAAATATTGTGGATGTTTCAATGGCCATTTAATTTTGCAAAATGTCAAAAAATAACATGATTTAAGTGAAAACATAAACAGAACCAAAAGCAATATTTGTGCCCTAATTCAAAATTGGAATTACAGTCTAATGAGTGTAACTTTGACTTGTTAATTTAATTCTGGGTCTTAATTCCTCGAAAACACTCACATCCTATATAGCCTTTTTGGCCCACTGCAAAAATAAACTTATTTTGATAAGCGATTTGTTTTAAAAGTATTTTTGGTGATAAACAATTTATATTTTACTAACTTAAAAAGCATTTTTGAGCAGCAATTAATGTTCGATCAGCCTTTTAAAAATTGTATTTTTCTCAAAAGAGTCTTTGGAGAGAAACTACTTGTTTCTACTTTTCCAAAACTGCTTCTGCTTCTACTCAAAAATACTTTTTTTCTCTCTAAAAGCTTGGCCAAACGCTTTAACTTTAAATTTTTTATTTTTTTTTGGAAAAAAAACACCTTTTTCTTTTTGAAAAAAAAGTACTTTTGATTAAGGCTAGTGATTTTTGTTTTCGCAGATTAATTGTCATATTTTTTTTTTATTTTTTTTTCCTTAAAAAAGAGAGGAAGAAGAAGAGGGAAAAAGAAAATTAAAACACCATCTCTAATTCAGTAAACAGGTAGTAGTGCGAGTAACATTTCAAATTTCTATCATCAGCCAATAATCTCTCAAATTAGGTCAGTGCCGGCGCCAATCGGCATCTCTTCCGGCGGCGTTTTTAACCAATTGACACTCCGATCTAAACATCTACAGGACAACAGTGAAGCATGAGCGGTGCGCGATTATGCGCATTGCTTGGAGAATTGGGTTACGAAGGTCACGAATCACTCGATCCTGATAGTTTCGAGTGGCCTTTCCAATATGACGACGCTAGACCAGTCCTGGATTGGCTTTGCTCTAGCCTTCGCCCTTCTAATGTCCTTTCCCCTTCCGAAGTTACACAGTAAGTCATTCTTTCATTTTTGTTGCTATCAGTTTATCTTCCTACATTCTACAAAATTGCTTTGGTTTTGTGTGTATAATTCATCTATGCGTCCAAAATTGAGATAAAAATGTAATTTAGATCTCAACTTGTTTGTGGATCGGAAGCTGTACTAAGTATCAAGCTAGTATTTAAGTTTGTTGTTTGCTACATCTGATTATTGTGTTTTTTCCTTCTAATTTTCGAAGTTACCAAGCAATGTCATTTTAGCTACATGATTGCTTTGGTTGTGTGTATAGTTTTGTTTAAGGGTGAAAATTGAACGTCCTAAGAGATAGTGGAAGTGGAAATTTACACTTCTATATTATATCGTAAGCTGTACTAAGTACCAATTTTCTTGTTAAATTTGTTGTTTATTCATCAGTTTAATGTGTTCTCTAATTTGCAAAATTAGTAAGCAGTGTCAATTTAGGGTCTTGTATGTACTCTTTTACATAATTGATTTAATTGTGTCATGTATGTATAGTTTTATCTGCTCTTTGAAGGAAATCTAGAATTCTATTTATTAGGATACTGGAAACTGACTACCAATGTTGTCATTGAATTTGTTGTTTATTTATAATTCATTATGTTTTTGGTTTAAAGTTACTAAGCAATTTCATTTCGAAGTCTTATATATCCTTAATGGGCATGATAACATAATTGTGATTACTTTACTTTCGGTTTTATCCTGAACGAGTAGGAGGATATTGGCAACACTTTGTGTGGTGGACTTCCCTTCTCTCCTTTTAAAAAAAGTATATTTTGGCTTGCACATTAGCAATAGAAGCTTTAGAATATATTGATTAGATGTAATTGTTGAGTTTATAGTTTCAAGGAGAATACATAGTGATAATCATGAGTTTTCTACTGAAAGTATTTTCAACTTTCATTATCTCGTGAACTTGCTTAGGATTGAGGCGTAATAGTAGTAATAGCTGTATTATCTCTTGAACTTTCCTCTAGGAATTGCTCTGCATGTATTTTGTTCACGGATTGGTGTATGCGTTTATTAGTTACTAATATCTTTTTAATTCAAATCTCACGGTCATGATCACTATAGGCCTATGTTAGTTTTTCACTTATTTTTCCCTTTCTTGATAAAAAGTAGTCATATAAAAAAAGAGGAAAGAAGTATATACTGGTCGATATGACTCTATCCTCGTTCTCAATCAATCAGAATTGGAAGTGTTTCAGTTGCTTGAAATGACATCTCTTGACAACACATTACTTACAGAATTCATCTTGTCGTTACAATTTTAGACTGTCTAGTCTATTCTTCTAGGCAATTTTGTTTTCTTGTGTTCATCGGAATTCTCTAGTTCAATAGATGGGACACGTTATTGATCCTTACAAATAGTTCCTCTCTGTAAACTAGGTACGAGCAGCTTTTACAGGAAGAGAAGCTGTTGGAGGTACATTTTCATGCCTTTTCACATCCTCAACATACCCCCCCC
>MCJB01043610.1:28642-55012 GCA_002018475.1 Nicotiana obtusifolia
GGGGGGGGGGCTTTCATAAGGGTATATATAACGACAAGTTTTCATTTAATAGAGTTGAAGGTATTTTCTATTATTTCGTCCTTTTCTTCAATCTTGCCACTATGTGTATACAAACACCGTTATTTGTGCCATGACTTCTCAGGGAGAAGATCTAGACTTTGCTTATGACAGCATTTCAGCCTTCTCAACAAGGAGAGAAAACCAAGAGGCAGTTTTCGGAAGTGAAGAAGGATTGAAGGATATACGGTGGTGGCTATTGTCTTTTAGATCTGTTGTTCTTTATTGCTAAACATTTACTATTCTATCCTCGAAGTTTGAGTGCGCGTGTACATGCTCAAATTAGATTTTTGACTTAATTCTAGTTTCTGAACTAGTCACATCACATTGTGGTGTACCTCAACTTTATCACTGTTCCAGCATTTTATTTACTCCTGATGTAACAATAAGTTCTATGGCAAAAGAAAATTAGTCGAACAGTTATTTATGAGTTCACTCTTCAGATATTAAGTTGTGTTTCTGGAGATATTATGGAATGCATGAGGCAACAGGGACCTGGTCATAGATATGTGAAGGATACATTCTTTTCCTTGCCTCGCGTGCAATTGCAGTTGTTTATCTCCTTCGCAACCCTCCCCCCCCCAAATCTGATCAATCTTCAGTTCTTGATAATCTTTATTCCACAATTAGAAACTGCACCTGAAGAGACAGCTTAGATACCAGAGAGTTGATAAAAGCAGTTTAGTGTGCACAAGATATTATATCTCTCTCAATTTTTTTGGTAAATAGTAAAATGTTAATTGTTTAGGATTTTGTTTTCTTTGAAATAATTCTGCTTATGCCTCATCTTTGCTCCTTTCTTTGTTAAATTGAATTGGTTCCAGCATATTTGTTTTTACATTTGCTCTGTTTTTCTCTAATATTGATGGTTTGCTTAATCTTCAGAGATGCAACTTTAGCATTAAAAGCTGAAGAATTGGAGTTGCAGAAACAGCTGAGACGATTGCAGTCTCAATATGATATGCTCACGGGCCAGGCTTCTGCATTGATTCAGGGGAGAAGGGCTCGAGTTGCAGCAACTTCTATTCTCAATGGACAGCAGGCTACCACAGATGATAGCCTTTCAGCAAGGAATCTAGAGGTATGGCAGTTAAATGCAAGTTATTTTATCTTATTTGCATAGTTGACATGCAGTCTATACAAACAATATCATCTCCTATTATGGCTGCACATGTAAGGTTGCTATAGATGGTAAAATCTGTTGATGCAAGGATATTTTAAAGACAATATGGCCTGGCAATTAAGTAGGCAGGTTCACAGTAAACTCTTACTTTGCTTCACCTGCAACTCAACCAGACAAAGACTCAAATGCTATTTTGATGGCTGACAACTTGAGAAGAGGATGAGAAAAATAGTAATTCTTGGCTTGTTTAAGTGGCATATTGAAGATTTTAATCTGACAACTGAAGATTTATCTACTTTCACTGGAAAATGTACATATAATGATATTATGTTATAATTTTATATGGTTCCTAAAATGCTTCACTGTACACAGATGAATGCAGTTCTTGGAAGGATGGCTTCTACTGCGCAGGAGTTGGCACACTATCATTCAGGGGATGGTATTTCAATTTTTTTCATATGACTGTTCAGAAAATTTCTCTTTGATTAAAGGGTTTGTGTGCCATATATTTTAATTAAAAGATTTCCTAATGCTTTGGTTTTGAATGTCACTCTCGTGTAGATCTTTTGTAGGTTCTACTGCTTAAAATGTAATGACAACTTAGATTCTCCAAAAAAGATGGGATTATATTTTTATAAGAAGAGTGCTACTGGTTACTGCTTTGCTTTTAATGATGTGTTTGTGCACATATCTTATGTATACTCTATAAATATGCTGCATGTCTTAATCAGACTAGCAGTAAAGGTCTATCACTTAGCTCACTTGGATGTCAAGGTTCCAACTTGATTAAGATTAGCAGGTCAAATGAGAATTTGAGTTGAGCAAATTCTGCTTTCCCTTCCGTGTTATATTCTATGAACTATGATTCATCTTTGCCTAGAAGGTAATTGTTGGAGTGGCCCAAGCCCTTAAAGATCCTTATAGAGTTCCTTACACAATCCATGTGGAACAATTAGTTACTTAACTTCTTAACATAATTAAAATGAGGGAGTGAAGAATCTAATTTGAATTCTTTATCTAGTTTTTACTATTGTGACATTCTTTGATATTACAAATTCTTTTTTATTGTAGAAGATGGAATATACCTTTCTTACTCGGACTTCCATGCATATCTGCTGGTGGACGCAAGGTGAATCTGATTGGATGTGTTAATGTTACAGACAAATCAATTTCAGCCATAACTGAATTGCATGGAGGAAGTCCCGAGTTTTTGAATGTTGATGGTTGTAGATACGTTACTGATGCAACCTTGGTAGCAATTTCCAACAACTGCTGGTTTCTCAGTGAACTTGATCTTTCAAAGTGCGGAATCACTGATTCAGGCATAGCGTCATTGGCTGGTGCAATGCAGCTCAATATGCAGATCCTCTCTGTCCGGTTGCTCAATAGCTCACTTTTTCCAGAGATATGGCTGGTTCTCTTAATTTTATTTATTTCAGTTCTCACGTTGGTTTACAGCAAGTATATTGAGTTATTGACATAATCACAGTTCGCTTCACTACTAAATATTGTGGTCATCATTGAAAATCTTGAACCGTTTATAACCGAAAAACTAAACCGAAAATAACCGAACCGAACTTTGAAAAAACCGCACCGAACCGTAAAAACTTTGGTTTGGTTTGGTTATTAAAATTAAAAACCGAAAACCGAATAAACCAAACCGAAATTATACAAAACCGAACCGAACCGACCGATGCCCACCCCTAGAACAGGGATATAACACTCAAAACGACCAGCCGGGTCGTTACGTTCTCCCCCTCTTATCTCCCCTTCTTAAACAAACATTTGTCCTCGAACGGGTTTAGAATCATACCTAGAGTCTCAAATAGGTGTGGATATCTGCTCTATATCTCCCGCTCAGTCTCCCAATTGGCTCCTCGATTGGCTGACCTCTCCACTGCACCTTCACTAATGCTATGTTCTTTAACCTCAACTTTCGAACCTGCCAATCCAAAATGGCCACCAGCTCAATATCATAAGTCAAATCACCCTTGAACTGAACTGTGCTAAAATCCAAAACATGAGGCAGATCACCAACATACTTCCGGAGCATGGATACATGAAACACTGGATGAACAGTCGATAGACTTGGCGACAATGCAAGTTTATAAGCCACATCTCCAATCCTCTCAAGCACCTTAAAAGGCCCAATATACTGAGGGCTCAACTTGCCCTTCTTCCCGAACCTCATAACACGCTTCATAGGCGATACTTTGAGTAACACCTTATCCCCCACCATGTAAGCAACATTACGAACCTTCCGATCGATGTAATTCTTCTTCCTAGACCACGCCGTGTGAAGCCGATCCTGAATCAATTTAACCTTGTCCAAAGCATCCTGATTTAAGTCAGTACCCAATAGCCTAGCCTCACCTGGCTCAAACCAACCCACCAGAGACTGACACCATCTCCCATACAAAGCCTCATACGGAGCCATTTGAATGCTTGATTGGTAGCTGTTGTTGTGGGCAAACTTCACAAGCGGCAGAAACGGATCCCAAGAACACCTAATATCTATAACACAAGCACGTAGCATATCTTCCAATATCTTAATAGTGTGCTCGAACTGTCCGTTCATCTGAGGGTGGAAGTTGTGCTCAACTCAACCCGTGTGCCTAACTCTCGTTGCACTACTCTCTAAAACTGCGATGTACACTGTGTGCCCGATATGAAATGATGGACACCGGCACACCATGAAGGCGAACAATCTCGCGGATATAGATCTCAGCCAACTGCTTTGAAGAATAAGTAGTCCTAACTAGAATGAAATGCACGGACTTGGTCAACCGATCCACAATCACCCAAATAGCATCAAACTTCCTCGACTTTTATGAGAGCCCAATTATGAAGTCTGTGGTGATACGCTCCCATTTCCACTTTGGAATCTCAAGCCTCTGAAGCAATTTGCCCGGTCTCTAATGTTTGTACTTCACGTGCTGGTAATTTAGGGACCGAGATACAAACCCCACTATGTCTTCCTTCATCCTTCTCCACCAATAGTGTTGCCTCAAGTCTTGATACATTTTTGCGGCACCCGAATGAATGGAATATAGCGAACTGTGGGCCTCCTCGAGAATCAACTCATGCAGCCCATATACATTAGGTACACAAATCCGACCATGCATCATTAACACCCCATCATCCCCAATAGTAACCTCCTTGGCATCATCGTGTCGAACTGTGTCCTTAAGGACAAGCAAATGGGGATCATCATACTGGAGCTCTCTGATGCGATCATATAAGGAAGACCGGGAGACACACAAGCTAGAACCTGATTGGGCTCCGAAACATCTAAATGCACGAACTGATTTTCCAAGTCCTAAATGTCTTATGCAAGCACCCTCTCACCAACAGGAATAAAATCAAGGCTACTCATACTCACCGCCTTCCTACTCAAGGCATCAGCCACTACGTTGGCCTTCCCGAGATGACACAAAATGGTAATATCATAGTCTTTTAGCAGCACCAACCATCTACGTTGTCTCAAATTTAGATCCTTTTGTTTGAACAAGTGTTGTTGACTTCGATGATTTGTAATTAACTCACAAGACACACCGTAAAGGTAATGTCTCCAAATCTTTAATCCATGAACGATGGCTGCCAACTCCAAATAATGAATAGGGTAGTTCTTCTCATGGGGCTTCAACTAGCATGAAGCATAAGCAATCACTCTAACTTCCTGCATCAAGACAGACCCAATACCAATTCGAGAAGCATCAAAATACACTTTATAAGAACCCGATGCTGAAAGCAAAACTTGAACTGGAGCTGTGGTCAAGGCAGTCTTGAGATTCTGAAAGCTCTCCTCACACACATCTGACCTCCTGAATGGAGCACCCCTTTGGTCAATTGAGTCAAAGGGTGCTGCGATGGACGAGAAACCCTCCATAAAGCGATGATAATATCCGGCCAAGCCGAGAAAACTCCGAATCTTAATAGCTGAAGATGGTCTGGGCCAACTTTGAAATGCCTCTATCTTTCTCGGATCCACATTAATCCCCTCGCTGGACACCACGTGCCCCAAGAACGTCAACGAACTAATCCAGAACTCACACTTGGTGAACTTGGCATAAAGCTTCTCCTCCCTCAGCTGTTGTAGTACAATCCTCAAATATTGGGCATACTCCTCCTAGCTATGTGAGTACACCAAGATATCATCAATGAATACTATGACAAACGAATCAAGACATGGCTGAAATACACTATTCATCAGATGCATGAATGTTGTTGGGGCGTTGGTCACCCCAAAAGACATCACAAGGAACTCATACAGACCATAACTGGTCCTGAATGCAATCTTCAGAATATCCGAGTCTCGAATCTTCAACTAGTGATACCAGACCTCAAATCAATCTTAGAGAACACTCTCTCTCCCTGAAGCTGGTCAAATAGATCCTCAATACGCAGCAATGGTACTTGTTCTTGATGGTAACTTTGTTCAACTGCCTATAGTCGATGCGCATCCACATAGTACCATCTATCTTTTTCAGTAACAGAACTGGTGTACCCCAAGGTGACATACTAGGCCTAATAAACCCCTTATCAAGAAGTTCTTGAAGTTGCTCTTTCAATTCCTTCATCTCTGCTAGTTCCATACGATACGGAGGAATAGAAATGGGGTGAGTGCCCAGCACCAACTCAATACCAAAATCAATACCCCTATCGATTGGCATACCCGGTAGATTTGCAGGAAACACATCCAGAAAGTCTTGCACTATCAGAACTGTCAATAGTAGGAGTATCAGCACCAACATCTCTCACAAAGACCAAATATGACAGACACCCCTTTCCAACCATCTGTTGGGCCTTCAAATAATAAATCCCCCTGCTGAGAACATAATCTAGAGAACCTCTCGAGTCGATCCTCGGAAATCCCGGCATCGCCAATGTCACGGTCTTAGCGTGACAATCTAGAATAGCATGAAATGGAGACAACCAATCCATACCCAAAATCACATCAAAATCGACCATACTTAGCAAAAAGAGATCAACTCTAGTCTCCAGTCCCCCAATAGTCACTACACACGACCGATACACACGATCCACAATAATAGTATTGCTCATCGGTGTAGATACATGAACAGGTGAATCTAAGGGCTCGCGGGACATATCCAAATATCGAGTAAAGTAGAATGATACATAGGAATAAGTAGAACCAAGGTCAAATATGTAGAAGCATCTTTATGTCACACTGAAACGATATCTGTGATCACTGCATCTAAAGCAGCGACCTCTGGCCTGGCAAGAATAGCATAAAATCGAGCCTAACCACCACCTGATTGGCCTCCCCCTCTAGCTTGACCTCTAGCTGCCTGAGCCCCACCCCGAGCTGGCTAGGCGGGTGGTGAAGTAACTAGCACGGAAGTCATAGCCTGACCCCTCTGTTGAATTGGACCTCCCAAGCGGGGGGGACACTGTCTCCACACGTTCCCAAACTCCTCGCACTCAAAGCAACTCCCTACTGGTGATAAGGACTGAACCCCGAGAACCAGAATAACTGCTAGAATGACTTGGTACAGATGAACCCTGAACTAATGGAGCACGAGATAAACTCTGAGCTGGTAGAGCAGTGAGATATGACTGACCCGAACGAGCACTGTAGGAACCATGTCTAGCTGATGCCCCACGATGAACCTGACGAGCCATCTGTGCGGGCCTATCAGAACGACCCCAACTATGATAGGACTGCCCCGAAGAAGGAACACCACTGAAACCACCCGAACCACAAGGCCTCTTGACCTCCCTCTCCTCACGCTCCTGACTATGGACCAACTCTAGCCACCGAACAATATCAACCACCTCATTGCACCTAGCACCTGCTACATTCTCCAAAGTCATAACAAAACGCAACTGATAAATGAAGCCATCAATGAACCTCCTAATCATCTCCCTCACATTAGGGACCAACCAAACTGAGTGACGAGCCAACTCTAAAAACCTCATCTCATACTGGGTCACCGACATGCCTTCTTGATGTAGCTTCTTGAACTGCATGTGCAGCTCCTCCCTGCGGGTCTATGGCACAAACTTCTCTAAGAAGAGAACAAAGAACTCATGCCATGAAAGTGGTGTTGCACCGACTATACTGCTCGTCTCATAGGTGTCCCACCATCTGAAGGCAGCCCCTGATAGTTGAAAAGTAGTAAAGAAGACTAGTCTCCAGAATACCCGCCATACGAAGAATCCGCTGGCACCTATCTAACTCAGCCCCACTGAATGATGGAGGCTTGAGCTTCTCAAATCTCTCTAGTCTCTTCTGCTCCTCATCACTCATAATGGGAACCACCTGGGGCTGAGCAACTGCAACCGGCTGGGTTGGTAGTATCCCCGGTATATGAAGTTCCTGTACTACCTGCTTTGGCGTAAAGGCGACGGGAGTGTGAGTACCTCCCCCGGCCTAAGAAGTGGCTGGTACGGTTTGAGCTGAAACTGCCTGAGCAAGGCTAGTGCAGACAGTCAATATCTAGGCCAATGTCTCTTGAAGGCCTGGTATCATAATAGGCACAGCTAGTGCCTGAGCTGGTCCCTCCAGCTCAATTACATCTGGAATCTGCTCCTGAGCTGGAGCAACTGGTGGGTCTACAGGTGCTGCTCTAGCTATTGTACGAGCTGCACCTCATCCTCTACTACGGCCCCAACCTCTACCACGACCTCGGCCTCTCTTGGCCCTAGCTGGTGGTACTGGTGGTTATCTATCCGATCTAGTAGCACGTGTCCTCACCATTTATGAGATAATAGAATAATAGAAGTTTAGTTCCCAGAATCAACAAATTCGTATGACTAGAATACAAGAATGTTAAGTTTTCCTAAGGGTTCGGCAGCCTCTCAAAG
This sequence comes from Nicotiana obtusifolia, assembly GCA_002018475.1. Taxonomy (NCBI): domain Eukaryota; kingdom Viridiplantae; phylum Streptophyta; class Magnoliopsida; order Solanales; family Solanaceae; genus Nicotiana; species Nicotiana obtusifolia. The sequence goes on from MCJB01043610.1 coordinate 36,654, forward strand.
ATAATTACAGACGTCTCCATACCGATTTGCAAGACTCTACTAAACCTGCTCATGACTCGTGAGACCTATTTAACTTTAGACTTTGAAATCATAACAATACTAGACAAGCCGACAATCATAACAAATCACGCACTTTAGACTTTGAAATCATAACAAAAATATATTTAAGATTAAAATCTCATAAGTACTGATACAAAATACCGCGACTAAATATAACATTTCCCAAAAACCCCGGTGTCACTGACTACATGAGCATCTATACAATAACATGATCTGAAACTCTGTCTAGGAAGATAGAACAGTATAATAAGAACTAAAAGATAAGGAAGGGAGTCAAGGTCTGCGGATGCCAAAGCAGCTACCTTGATAATCTCCTAACTGACAAGACTCCGAAATTAGCAACCATCCAAAATTAGCAACCACCGTGCCCGGAAGCACCTGCATCTGCAGACGAAGTGCAGAGTGTAGTATGAGTACAACCAACTCAATAAGTAACTAGTCTAACCTCTAGGCTGAAAGTAGTGACGAGCTTAACAGGTACAGTCCAAATATAGAAACAACAATACAGAAATATATACATGCTTTCAAGTTCACAATTAAAGCTCAAAGAGGTAAAATAGGCCAAGTGTAACTGATGAGGAATGATACATCTCAATGTCAACATGTCAGTTATGTATGCCAACTAAAATATAAAACAGTAATGGAATCATATGCATACTCTCATAGTATCAATCATTCAATCCTCTCATTCAGTCCATCCCCACAGTCACTCCATCCTCACAATCACTCAATCCTCCCTATCAACATGGAATTCGCACTCGCACTCGCACTCGCACTCACACTCACACTCAATAGGTTCCTACGCTCACTGTGGGTGTGCAGACTCCGGAGTGGCAGATCCAGCCCAAGCGTTATAATAAGCCAATCATGGTAGGAATCAATAAAACATGTTGCGGCGTACAGCCCGATCCCATAAGTATCCTCACAATCAAGCCCTCGGCCTCACTCAGTCATCAACCTCTTCAGTCTCTCGGGCTCACAATGTCATAAATATCATCCCAACATGATGATATGATGTATCAATAAATGGTAACAGATACTGAGATATGATATGCAAATGATGAATGTGACTAATTACATAATTGCAAATTAGTTAAGTAAATCAATAGTAACACGACCTTTGTGGGTCCCAATAATACTAGCATATAGCCTAAGCATGATTTCTAACATGAGTCACAACTCAATTTCTTTAACACTGGAGAATTATTTGACTATACAACTCCACATAATCAATTGAGTCACAATTTCTACGGTGCACGCCCACACACCTGTCACCTCCACACCAATCACATAACACATAATTTAGGGATTTATACCCTTAGAACAAAGTTTGAAAGTGTTAGTTACCTCAAATCGTGCAACTCTCTACTCCAATAAGCCCTTGCCTCGCGAAATTGGCCTCTGAACGCCTCGAATATAGCCACAAATAATTCAATACAATCAACACGAGCTATAGGAATCAATTCCATATGAAAATGCCAAATTCTAACTCAAAATCCAAAAGGTCAACTCAAAAGTCAACGTGGGGCTGACGTCTAGGAATACGACAAAAGTTACAACATACAAACTTCCATCCGATCACGAGTCCAACCATATCAAATTTATCAAATTCCGACATCAACTCGTCACTCAAATCCCCAATTCTTATTTTTATATCCCTAGTCCAAAATTCCCGAATTACACCTTAAAATCACATAAACTAGTCAAGAAATTCATGATAATTAAATATTATTGAATAAACGTTATCGCAAGTGACTTACCTAAAGAAGTCCCCTGAAATCTCTCTCATCGCCCCCAACCGAGGTTGAAAGGTCCAAAAATGAGAAAATCTCGGACCCTTTGAAATGTATACTACCCGGGGGTTTCACTTCTACGGAACATTTAACAGCACCTGCGGTTGCCAGCTTTTGCTGAGATGCCCATTGCTTATGCAATCCCCCCTTTGAGGTCCTTCCTTCGCTTCTGTGGACTAGACTCTGCTTCTGCAGAGTCGCACCTGCGGCCTTAACTCCGCTTCTACAGAAACAAAGAGCCCCCTCGTCCTTCGCACCTACGCTCCCATTTCCCGTATCTGCGCTTTCGCAGGAGCGGACAATACCATCACACTTGCGATCCATGCTAGCTTCCCTTCTAGGAAGCTTCTGCGACGCCATTCTGTCACATGCGGCCTCGCACCTGCGATCAAAACCTTCGCAGGTGAAATCGCACCAGTAGGAAAAATTCTAGAATTGCTCCAAGTCTAAATTTTTATCCGTTAATCATACGAAATCCACCCGAGGCCCTCAGGACCTCAACCAATTATGCCAACACGTCCTAAAACATGATATGAACTTATTCGAGGCCTCAAATCACATCAAACATCAAAAACACGAATCGCACCTCAATTCAAGCCTAACAAAAACTAAGAAATTCCAACTTCTACAATTGATACCAAAACCTATCAAATCAACTCCGATTAACCTTAAATTTCGCACAAAAGTCATAAATGATGAAACACATCTATACCAACTCTCGAAACAGATAACCGAGCCCGATAACCACAAAGTCAACTCTTGGTCAAACTTTTAATTCTCCAAATTCCTAATTTTTCATCTTTCGCCATTTCAAGCCAAAATCAACTATGGATATCCAAATCAATATCCAAACACACTCCTAAGTCTAAAATCACCATACGGAGCTATTAGAATAGTCAAAACTCTATTCTGGAGTCGTTTACACATAAGTCGAAATAATTCCCGAAACCAAACCAACTACCCCGACAAGTCATATAACCTCAATTGAGCATAGAATAAGCAGTAAATGGTGGAACAGGGCTATAACATGTTATATTCATCCTCATTAGTCTATTTTCACATGTTCTAGTCATCTTATCTCTTACTTGCTAATTTCTCTAGGTGTTTAGTTGAAGTTCTTGTTTCCTTTATTCCATATTCATTATTTAACCGTTAAACTCTTTACCTGAAGTTGTCATTTTTGGAGTATCTTGTTTTTGAAATTGGTATTGAGTTATAAAGGCTGTAATTCACGTTGAGGCGAGGTGTTAAATACTGAAATACTATTCTTGTTGAGTTATTCACTATCGGTTATTATTGTTGAGACTCTTGTGTACGTTGTGGTTTAGCCATGGGCTATTTATTATGAAAACATCATTGTTGTTAGTTTCTTTGGCAAGTTGTGATATTGGGAACTTGAGGTGCGATTTGTGATACATTATGATATTGATACGCATGTGTTGGTATAAGGTTTTGGGGTTGAAATACATGCGGTAAGATAAGGTGGGATTGATACGCGTGGCTAGCAGGGGAACTACTAGAAGCCATGCAGTGTGATAAGGTGCGCTAAAACGCAGGAAGCTATTTCGAGAAAATGATTTTCAAAACTAAATGTAACGCTCCCGCGGTGATATAAGGACAGATTGTGAATTATTCTTGTGATTTGAGACTACGAGGCGGTATCTCGGTAGTGACTTTTGTTGGTATTTTCTATTGCTGCATTGTCTTTGGTTGTTTTGTTTCCTTAGCATATTATTCCTTATTTTCTCCGTGTTGCATTATTTTCTTTAGTTTCGTGTAGCTAACCATGATACGTTATTTGTTGTTTTAGTTTCATTGCTTTCATTACTACACTGCCATACACTTGTACAGTTTTTCTTATTTATTCCAGTAGGACCTTGACCTGACCTCGTCACTACTCTACCGAGGTTAGGCTTGGAACTTACTTGGTACCATTGTGATGTACTCATGTTATGCTTCTGCACATCTTTTTATGCAGATCCAAGTACCTCCTACTAGCCCAGGTACTAGCGAGAGCTCAGCTTCGGAGACTTCAAGATATACCTGCCAGCGTCCGCAGGCCTTGGAGTACCCCTCTACCTAGACTATTTTATTTTCCTTGTCCATTTATAGACTTTGATGTATAGGATCATTTAGTACTACTATTTAGAGCTAGTGACTTGTATTTCGTCAAGTTCTGGAAAATTTTATACACTGAGTTGCAGCGTTTCTTTATGTTAAAATGTGTAGCATTTGAGAGTTATTAGTCATTTCAGATATATTCTTCATGTTTTGTTAGGCTTACCTAGTCTTAGAGACTAGGTGCCATCACGACATCCTACGAAGGGAAATTGGGGTCATGACACTTTTGTTCTTATTGTTTCATTTGTCGAGTTAGTGGAAGACCCGTTCGAAGTTGAATGTCTTTGAAGAATCAAGTTCAAACATTCAAGTTGAAGATATGTTAAACATTATCTAAATTTGGAAGTAAATCCATCAACCCTAGCCTTTTCTCTCACCATTAACTGAATGTTTTCTCTTTTTTTAGTTTCTTTAATATTATTCGTATTTGATGTACTTTCAAGGTTTTGAACCTCTCAAGCACAAAGAAGAGAGAAAAACAAAAGTACCCCGCTAAAGTTTTTCACAAAACTACCGAAAGCATTCTTCAAACTCACGTTACAAGAATGTAAGATGAAAAGAAACCCCACCCACACATTCTTCAATCCCACAAGATTGCGAGAAGCATTGAATAAAGGAAAAATAGTGAAATAAAAAGTAAACTATATTTTCGAAGCAAGAGCTTAGAAAACTTAATCACCAATATTTATTTTCAGCATATTGGCCCCTTTAAATAGGCCTTATAATGAGTAAAGTTGATAAGGTTAAGAAAAACTAATCCTGGTTAAACTAGAATAAGAATAAGGCTAAGAAAACTATCTTAACTAAAATAGAATAATAAAAGAAAAGAATTCTAGTAAGAACAGGATACCAACTAACAATCCTAGTTTGACTAAAACTACATATTTAATCCTACTAAAACAAGAATTAAATTACGAGAAATAAGAAATAAGAAAGTCTAATCTTTAAGGAAAAGAAATCCTAATCTTGAATGGATTCTTGGCTTCTTTAATTTCTTGGATTCTTGGCCTTCTTGGTCTTGCATCATTCTCTCATGGTTGAAAAAGACTTGTCCTCGAGTCTAACAGCTCCTTAAATGGCACAAGATTTTCTATAGTAAGAATGGAGATCTAAGATGGAAAAAAATGGGGACCCAATGATCACCAGGTCTTAAGTTATATTTTGTCAACTTATCATAAAGCTTCTTCATGTTGTAAGTAAACTTAGCATTTGGTTGAGCTAAATTCTACTTTCTATGTTTTAGCTTTCTACCAAGTCTTTTCCATGTAATCTTTCTACGCTGAATCTCAAACTTCAACTTACGATATGAAGTTATTGGTGTTAGAACTTGATGAAACTTAGCCAACTCCACGTCTAGCTTTGACTTAAGCATGGAGATCAACCTCTTCTTGGGAATGCTTCAATTGCAGCGCTTATACACCAACAGTCACTTTGATTATGGCCATATATATTTAGGCCAAATACATAGGCAGCCCCTTAATGCTGGCAGCAAAATCCATTTAAACACCTCAACTAACCCTTGTACCAGTTAGACACTCAAACACTCACTGAAGTGTACCTATTGAATCCTTCATGCACTTGTGGCACAAAGAGTGAGTTTCACTTCAAGTCCAGCGCGTGAATGAATAACTGAAAATATAATTTTTTTTGTTTATTTATAATATTTCTTCTGTTTCACTCTCCTTTGTCGCCTGAATTAGTCATCTTCACATTTTCAAGCTTCTCACCAATTTTCTTCTTAAATCCTCTTGATAACATTCTTCTTCACAAAAATTATAAAAATTACACACAATCAAAAATAATATCCTGAACTTGATAACAACATCAGTCTCTCTACCACCACCAACCACCCTTGCTTCGTCCTTACTCCACCCTCACCAAAACTTTCATCAATTTCCGCTCCATCTGGCAAGAACTCATATGGCAAGAAATCAGAAGAAAAAATGTTAGACTATTTCTAATTAAGTCCAAAACTAAGTGCAATAGATCTAAAAATAACAATTGGCCCAATTAAGTTTTAAAATTCAAGACAACCCACTTCAAATCAAGCGTTATTTCCATCAATTTCCTTGTTTTCAAGGAGTTTGGTATTTGATTTGGAACAATAAATTTATTGGAAAGCAAGTTGAGACTCATTGAAAGGCGACAAGCTTTGTTACGGGAGGAATCCAAGGAGTTAGCGGTATCGATTTTTATCGCTAGCTTTCTTCATTTGTTGAGGCATTACTATAGTTTTCATTTGTTTAGGTGTGGCAAAACAAGAACTTGGTCGTATAATATGAATTTTAGCATAATTTGGTCTGAAACTGAGGAGTACAAACATACCAGTGCATGATTGGGTATTGTGGATCTTGAAAAGCAAAACAAGAACACTAGCGAAATGGCTCATATCCCTTGCTAACTGAATATGTTCGTCTTTCTTTAGATGAAGAAGAAGAAATAAAATAAAAGCAACAAAAAAAAAAGAGAAACAATGGAGAAGAAAATGAATGACGACGGACATGAAGGAAGGAAAGGGGATAATCAAAAAGAAAGTTTTTCCTTTTTTGGCTTAAAGTCTTTTGCTTTTACTTTTAAGTTTTGTTTTATTCCTTTGTATTTTACACGTGTCACTCATTAATTGGTCCCTTTTCACATCAACAGAGAGTAAAAACACATGCTCCTTTTTGATAAAAATATTGACTCAAGTGTTTAATGGGTACACTTCGGTGAGTGTTGAAGTGTCTAATAGGTGCAAGGGTGAGTTGAGGTGTCTAAATGAATTTTGGTGCCAACTTTAAGGGTTTGTCTATGTATTTAGCCATATATTTATGAAGTGAAGATATCTTGTTTGTCTAATATACCCCAAACTATCTATTATCCATTTCTTTGTAGGTAATTTTTCCTCTTGTTCTAAGCATATTTCTATGGACTTCAGAATTAACGCAATATGTTGCCTTTCTTGGATTGATAGAGCCAACAATCAAGTTAATATTGTGTTGAGCATCTCGAAAAGGCAGAAACTCAATGACACACATAGTTGGGTTCTCTAATGGATCATCATGAAACTTCGGTGGTAACTCCTCAATTAGTGGATCCAATGCTTGGTCCTCACTTCTTTGATATTGGTCTTCATTAATTTTGTCCTCTTCACCCAATAATAAAGTCAATATTGTGTTGAGCAACTCTAAAAGGCGAAAATTCAATGACACACATAGTTGGGTTCTCTAACGGATCATCATAATATTTCAGTGTTAACCCCTCAATTAGTGGATCCAATACTTGGTCCGCGCTTCTTTGATATTGGCCTTCATCAGTTTGGTCCTCTGCACACCCTTGATTATTTAAATATCATATTGGGCATGGTGCATTGGCATTTTTATCCCCTGATCATCTATAACTTCTTCCGCTTTATCAATATGCCATGCTTTACATTGTTAAATTGATGGATCTCGAAGTGGAAGACGTCGCGATAACACTGGTATGTTGTGTCTTGGTGATGGTGGTGGTGGTGGTGGTGGTGGTGGTGGTGGTGGAGGTCGTCGGTGTTGTGGCGGATTTCGTGGCTGATTTTGAATCACCGGACGTTCAACCACTCCAGTCAAATTCTCCATTGATTCCTTTAATACATCTATCTGCACTTTAAAGCCATCTAGTTGCGCTTTAATTATTTCATTGTCTCGTTCAAAGGTTGTAGTTCTTAATCTTTGAATTTTAAATTTTAGATCGTTTGAAGAGCATCCCAAACTTGCTATTTACTTCTATAGGAATATGATGAACTCTAGTAAATCAAAACTCAGAACCTGGAACCTTTGCTCTGATACCAAATTGATGTACTTTCTAGGTTTTGCACCTCTCAAGTGCAAAAAAGAATGAAAAACAAAAGCGCCCCGCAAATGTTTTTCACAAAACTAGCAAAAGCGTTCTTCAAACTCATGTTAGAAGAATGTAACATGAAAAAAACCTCACTCACGCGTTCTTCAATCCTGCAAGATTGCAAGAAGCGTTGAATAAGGAAGAACAGTGAAGTAAAAAGTAAATCACATTTTGGAAGTAAGAGCTTAGAAAAACTAATCACCAATATTTATTTCCAGCATATTGAGCCATTTAAATAGGCCTTACAATGTGTAAAATTGATAAGGTTAAGGAAAACTAATCCTAATTAAACTAGAATAAGAATAAGGCTAAGAACTATCCTAACTAAACTAGAAAGAATTCTAGTAAGAATAGGATACCAACTAACAATCTTTGTTTGACTAAAACTACAAATATAATTCTACTAAAACAAGAATTAAATTACGAGGAAATAAGAAATAAGAAATTCTAATCTTTAAGGAAAAGAAACCCTAATCTTGAATGGATTCTTGGGCTTCTCGAATTTCTTGGATTCTTGGCCGTCTTGATCTTGCATCAGTTTTGAACTTGCTTCAAATTTCTTCACTGTAATAGTTTCAATGTAAGATCCTGAAATACAATATTTAACATGTAATAATAACAAATATCAGTTTTTTTTTGTTGCATATGTTGTGACTTGTTATGTTGCAGTCTGATATTGAACTGTTAATCCTTAATTAGTTTGTTTTCTACTATGTTCAGGTATTTCAATGTCTTTTGTACTTGCTACACTGAGATTTTTCCATGGATAAGTTAAATCCTTTTCAATTGATAATTAATGATTGTGTGGATGTCGATATTGATATGTTCTCGTATTTTGAGTTTCTAGATTATGTGAAAAAGTTTAGGTACAATAGTTCTTCTGTTGTTAATTATATTAGACCACCTAATTATCCTGATTTAGTAGTAATTAAATTTGATAGAGACCTTATGGGTATTTGTCAAAAGTTAAAAAGTGAGGATATTTTGGAGATATATGTAGTCACATGGTTGATGATGTTGTAGTGGTACCTCCTCTATTAGAATACGGAAGTAAAGTGAGGGATGATAGTAATGCTACTTTTGAAAAGGAATCTGGTCAAGACTTGGGGGCTGTGAGGGTTTGGGAACTTTTGAAAGGCATCCAATCTTGCTGAAAATATTGCCCAAAATAATGTGCCTATAGCGGTTACTACTGATGATAGTTCAAAATCAACATCTAAATCTATCAACAACACTGAGAATAGATCGAATTCAAAGCATGAGGAATTGTTTGAAAAAGGAGAAGCTGATTATGATTGGGATACACTTGAGTAGTATAGGTCATTTAGGGGGAAAAAGGACTATAGAGAGAAGTAAGAGAAAAGAAAGGTTAAGCTCAATAGGATTTGTAAGGTAAGGTTAAGCTCGGTATGTCCACCTCAGAGGAATGCTGGAGCTGTTGTCCCCCTTACTTGTACTTTTCCTTTGTGGTGTTGTTTTACTATTAATAAAATCCTATAATTCGCCACAAAAAAAAGAGGAAAGAAAGTGCTCCTAAACAAGAACATGTTAAACTAGGTAAGAGAATGCTAGATTTGGGGTATGATGAATATGAATCTAGGAAGAAGAAGAGTTTGAAAGGTACGATAGGTGGTGATGATCTTTATAACCCTTAGATGAAGCTGGTCATAAAATAATTGATGAACTATTGTACTACAATATAGAAAGATTGTCACGACCCGAAATACCCACATTCAGGATCGTGATGGCGCCTAACATTTCACTTGCTAGGCAAGCCAACGTAAGAACAATCTTAAGCCATTTTTTTTATTCAAATCAAATTAATCTGATGTCAATTACTGAAATAACTGTGATAAACTGAAATAAAGTGCAAAAAGCTATAACAACTGAAATATCTAATACATCCCTGAAACTGGTGTCACAAGTGCACGAGCTACTACAATAATACACGTAAAGGTCTGAATGAAAGTAAAATTGTCTGAAAGAAAATACACAGCTAAGATAAAGTAGAAAGGGACTTCAGGGCTGCGAACGCCGGGCAGTTATACCTGAAGTTTCCATCCAATAGTCAACCCGAGCAATCTACAGACCGCTGCTGGGATCGGGTCCAAAATCTACACAAGAAGTGTAGAGTTTAGTATGAGTATAGCCGATTCCATGTACTCTGTAAGCGTCGAGCCTAACCTTGACGAAGTACTGACGAGGCAATGACAAAACACCTACGTAAACAACATGTGCAAGTATATACATATACGAAGTAGTAATGAACACAATGATTAAAAATGTACGAATTGGGAGGGAACATGCGAAAAGGAAAAGATATGATAATTACAACAGGAGAAATATCATGTAGCAGCCAAATAAATCATCAACATTAAAGACAGGTAGCTGATAGTATAAAAAATGGCATGGAACCACCCTTCGTGTTTTTACTCTCATCCTTACCATGAAATGTTGTCATCAGTAACATGTAATGGCACGATATTACCCTTCGTGCTTTAACTCTTTTCCTTGCCACAATATGATGAATAAATGATATCAATGGCACGATATCACCCTTCGTGTTTTAACTCTCCTATTTGCCACAATATAATTAATAAATGATAAAAATGGTATGGCATCACCCTTCGTACTTTTACACTCTTTCTTACCGCAGGGATTTGAGGGTACCAACCTCAACTTCTGAAATATTCAACAATTATTAAATGAGCAATAAATACATAAAGAATCATCAAATAAGTAATAACCTAATTTAAGCATGGATATTGTAATTAAATGGGCAATAAATCACAAAGAAACAAGTTCCACCCGCATGCTTTGACTAAACTATAACGCATAAGTACTCGTCACCTCACATATACGTTGTACCAACACATTTAATCACGTAGCAAATAGACAAACAAGTCTTAATCCCTCAATTCAAGGTTAACCACGACACTTACCTTGCTTCGAAACTCAAGCAATTACTCGATAACGACCTTTCCTTTCGAACAAGCCTTCGAACCAACCAAATCTAGAAATTATTGGCCAACAATTCAAATTAAACTTTAGAAACTCCTCACAATTTGAAAGAGGTTCAACTTAAATCATTTTCAAAAATGCCAACCAAAGCCAACCAAAAATCATTTTCGACAAAAATTCATGAAATCCGAACACCCGTACCGATACGAGTCCAACCCAACAAAAATTATCGAATTCCGATATCAAATCGCTCTTCAAATCCTCATTTTTTATTTTTGGAAGATTTTACAAAAATCTCATTTTCTTCCATTCAATCCATTAATTAATGATGTAAATAAGTACAAAATCAAGAAATATAACTAATTTCGGATAAAGAATACTTAACCAACTCAAACTCGTGAAGAATCCCTTTGAAATCGCCAAAACCCGAGCTCCAAACTCAAAAATGAAAAAAAATGCGAAACCCCCGAACTTAAGCATTCTGCCAAGGTCCTTTCACATTTATGGAAATTTATTTCGCACCTGTAGTCACGCTTTTGTGAGAAAAATCTCGCATCCGCGAAGCAAGCTTGCCAAGAAGAGGTTTGCATCTACGGAAAATGAGTCGCATTTGCGACTACGCAGAAGCGCCAAATGGAGCCACAGAAGCGAGCCTTCCGCATGTGCGATCGCTGAGCCGTAGAAGCGGCATCACACCTGCGTTCAAAGCTTCGCAAAAGTGAAGCTTCTACCCTTGCCTCAACATCGCAGAGGCCACAAGGTTCACACAAAAGCGGAGTCGCATAGCTGATAAGTGGAGATTTTGACTACTTATTAGCGCCTTTTAGCTTTTGTTTTAGTCTAAAAGCATTAAATTGTGTTCCCGAAACTAATGAAATTGTGCAAAATTTTAGGGATGCTGGAAGTTGGCTTCTCGAGATGAAATTCGGCTCAAAAAGCAGCAGTCACAGAAGCTCACAATGTGCGGTCCGCAGAAGGAATTCTGCGGCCGCAGAAGAAATTACGGACCGCAGAATTCCTTCTAAGGCCGCAAACAAAGAAGGAAAAATCTTTAAGCATTTGTGCAAATTGCGGACTGCACATGAATTGTACATCCGCAAAAGATGGGCTAAGGGTCAAGATTAGAGAGAATGCAAAAAGACCAAGTCCAGAGCCTCAGTGAATTGCGGACCGCACAAGATTTGTGCGGCCGTAGAAGATTGCCTTGTGGCCGCAATCCTAATATTGCGGACCGCAGAAGAGTGTCTTGCGGCTGCAGTTCTAAATTTATAGACCACAGAAAAGTTGCCTTGCGGCTACAGTTCAGAATTGTGCGGCCGCAGAACTCCAGCTCCTACCAAATGAAGAAATCTGCGTACCACACATGGAATTGTGCGGCCGCAGAACCTCCGAGAAGTATTTTTGTCCGAGATTTTTACCCTTGTATAAATAGACGAGTTTCATAAAATTAGGTCAAGTTTGAACCTCTAATATTACTGTAGTCGTTTTTCTTTGCTATTTTAGGAAGTTTTACTTTGTTTTGGTTATTTACAATAGATTTCATCATTTGAAGCTTTCATTATGAGTTTAATTAGTCTTTCTTCTCTATTTCTTCAAACCCAATTATGAGTAGTTAGATTTCTACTAGGTTTGTGACCAACTCTAGTGTGTAAACCTTATGGGTATCTAATTTAGTGCTTGTTTATGATTGGGTGTTTATTATTTAGCTGAGTTCATACTTTAATTGTGAAATTAATGGTTGCAAACATTAGTCCATGCCTATTTGACTTAGTCTCTACTTGAGAAAGAGAGACTTAGTCTAGGAAAACTTAGCTAAGAAGGAATTGGGTCAATTGAAAGATTGATTAATCCAATTAAAGGGATCAACCTAGAGATAGTAATAACCCAACTTGAGCTCTTATCAACTGTTTTGGGTGATACCCATTTGGTCTTGAGAAAGCTAATATGGGAAAAATCACTCTCTAACCGAGAGGTATTGAGTGGATACATTAGAGTTGATAGCTATAATACACCCCAATCAACGAAACAAGCATTAAAGTCTTTAACCCATTAAGCAAACACCTAGGTAATGGTCACAACCCTAGGCTTTTTATCCATTTGGAAAAAACTTAAAAATAATTCCTCTAGTCTTCTTCCTTTATTTTGCAATCAACAGAGTAAAATTAGAAATAGAAAGCAAATCATATTGTGGAAGTGCAATCTAGATAATCCAATCACTCACATTGAAATATATACCCCTAACTCCTATCTTAACTCCCTGTGGATTCGAGCCCCACTCTTAGTTGGGTTTCTATTATTGCAAGCGACCGTTTCATACCTTTTTTGAGGTGTGCTTTGGACATGATCAATTTTTGGCACCGTTGCCGGGGAGTTAAAAACGGTGTTTGCTATATATTGGGTGTGTTTTTGGAGTATCTTCTTTTCTTTCCATGTTACTGACTTTTTTGATAAATCATAGGTACAACCATGACAAACAATGAGCTCGGTATATTGCTTTAGGGGATGTGTTCGTCGAGGATGAGCAAGTTGATGAGGTTCCTGAACCTTAAGCGAATAGAAGAGGTTGAGTGCCTCATGACAATGTCCCCGTTCCACCCTACCTCCACCACGAGCAGCTCCACACCTGGTGTTACCCACTGAAGGATATGCAAGTACAATAGTCCCTCCTCGTATTAGGGTGGGCAACTTTCAAATCACCAATGTGATGCTCACTTTGCTAGAGCAACGAGGTTTCTTCACCAGTGCTCCAAGTCAAAATGCATACATAACATTTGAAGGGGTTTGTGGACACTTGTTGGGGGAGCAAACAAACAAATGTCTCCGAGGATGCATTAAGGCTAAGTCTTTTTCCCTTCTCTCTACAGGAAAAGCTTTATATTGGTTGGAACGTTAACCAAACCATTCCATTCACATTTGGGATGAGTTGGGGAAAAGGTTTATTTCTAAGTTCTTCTCTCCGGGGCACATGGCTACACTTCGGGATGAGATTTTGGAATTCAAGCAAGAGCAAAATAAACCACTTAATGAGGTATAGGAAAGCTATAGAACAGTGGTTAAGGAATATCCCAACAACGATATGACGGAGAATATGATTCAACAAACTTTCTATCGTGGGATCAACACAACCAACCAATGTGTAGTGAATCAACTTGCCGGTGGAAACTTCATAACTACGCCTTATGCGGAGGCGTTTGAGATTTTAGGTGAAATGGTGGAAACATCATCGGCGTGGCAATCCCAGGCTAATGCTTCACAAGGTGATCCCAACGTGATCCACCTTCACAAAGAGTTGCATGACCATGAACAAATCATTGTCGAGTTGACTACCACCATGAATCAATTGGCGAAGGCTCAACTTCAACAAGTGCAAAATCCTAATCAAGTCAACGCCATGATGGTGAACAAGAGGAGAACCAAGGGTCCACAAGTGCAATATCGAGTGGACAATTTTGTGCAAGAGGATAGCGGTTTTGATCAAGATGGTTCTTACAATGACCAAGAAGAGGAGGTGCAATATGTGAACAACTTTCAAGGGCAACGAAACAACTTCGAAGGCCCAAACCAACAACAATGGCGACCTCAAAACAATCAAGGCAATTGAAATTCTAACAACCAAGGAAATTGGAGTGGCGAAAACAATCAAGGGAATTGGCATAACAACAATCAAGGAAATTGGAGCGGGAAATAATCAAGGAAATTGGGGGGTAACAATCAAGGCGGATGGAACCATAATCAAGGCAATCAAGGCAATCAAGGGTCAGGTTTTAAAAGGCCCTCGATGTATCAACAACTGAATAACCAGCCTCTTTATCCTTCCCATGGTCCTAGTTCTTCAACCAATGAGATGGGGCGCATTGAGAACATGTTCAAGCAAATGATGGAAAAGAATGTTGATTCGGATGCCCAACTTACCTCACACAACACATTGCTCCGCAACTTAGAAGTTCAAATGGGGCAAATCTCTCAAACTCTAAATTCTCTTCCTAAGGGGCACTACCAATTGACACGGTGGAAAACCCAAAGGGTGGAAACAACATGGGGCATGCCATGGGCATTACTATAAGAAGTGGAAGAGGTGGGAATGCATCCACCTCAAGTCAAAAGCAACTTGTGGATGATGAGCAAGTAGAACAAGAAAAAGAGGTCCCCAAACAATGTGGTGCAAGCAAATAATGAAGTTCGAATTAATACAGATGATAGTTTGGAAGAGACTCAAGAGGAGGCGAACCCATCTAGGGATCATATTATTGACATACCGGAGCCAGTAGTGCGAAAGGCTAAGGCACCATTAGTTGAAGCTTTGGAGCAAATGCCTGGTTATGCAAAGTTTATGAAGGATCTCGTGACGAAGAAGTAGTCAATGAATTTTGAAACTATCAAAGTCACTCGTCAAGTGAGTGCAATGGTGCATTCAATGGCTCCTAATTTGGAAGATCCCGGTGCTTTCACGATTCCTTGTACAATTGGAAGTGCCGAGTTTGCTAAAGCTCTTTGTGATCTTGGGGAAAGTATCAATTTGATGCCTTGTTTGGTTTTCAAGACCTTAGGAATTGGGCAACCAAGACCCACCTCTATGAGATTCCAAATGCCCGATCGTACCATGAAGAGACCTTTGGGAGTAATTGAAGATGTCTTGGTTTGTGTTGATAAATTCATTCTTCTAGTGGATTTTGACATTGTAGATTGTAAAGTTGATTATGCCGATTATTCTTGGAAGACTTTTCTTTGCTACAGAGAAGGCTCTTAGTGATGTTGAAGCCGAAGAACTCACTTTCTGGGTGGGTGATGAAAAAGTGATATTCCATGTGTACAAGTCCATGCGGCAACCAAATAGCAACGAGGTGTGTTATTTTATGGAATTGGTGAACGATGTCGTTGTTGATGATACAAGTGCCACAATTAATGTTGGGGATATGTTGGAGGCCGTCTTGCTCAACTTTGATGATGACGAGATGGATGGCTTCATGGAATGTGTGAATTCTTTACAAGAAAATAGGGTCGTACAATTATGCACCCCCGAAACTATCTTTGGATCTTGAAAATAGGACAACTCTTCCTACAAAGGCTTCCATTGAAGAGCCTCCTGCCTTGGAGTTGAAGTCATTGCCTCAACATCTTCGGTATGAATTTCTTGGCCCTTGTTCTATTTTACCAGTTATTCTTTCCTCTTGTTTGACTAACGTGCAGGTAGATTCTATATTGGCGGTGCTACATAAGAGGAAGAAGGTTGTTGGGTGGACATTGGCGGATATTCGGGGGATAAGCCCCGCATTTTGCATGCATAAGATCAACTTGGAGGAAGGCACCAAACCATCTATTGAACATCAAAGGAGACTCAATGAGGCTATGTAAGAAGTTGTCAAAAATGAGATTATCAAATGGTTGGATGCCGGGGTTGTCTACCCCATTTATGATAATTCGTGGACTTCTCCAGTTCAATGTGTCCCGAAGAAGGGGGCATGACGGTGGTTACCAATGACAAGAATGAGTTGATTCTTACAGGAATGGTGACCGGTTGG
Source organism: Nicotiana obtusifolia (assembly GCA_002018475.1). Lineage (NCBI taxonomy): Eukaryota > Viridiplantae > Streptophyta > Magnoliopsida > Solanales > Solanaceae > Nicotiana > Nicotiana obtusifolia. The sequence continues at coordinate 52,963 of MCJB01043610.1, forward strand.
AGAGTGTGTATGGACTATCGCAAGCTCAACAAAATCACAAGGAAGGATCATTTTCCACTTCCCTTCCTAGAACAAATGCTTGATATGTTGGCCGGCCGTGATTTCTATTGCTTCCTTGATGGGTATTCAGGCTACAACCAAATCCTTATCGCTCCAGAGGATCAAGAGAAAATAACATTTACATGTCCCTATGGTACTTTCTCCTTCAAGTGGATGCCATTTGGTTTGTGTAATGCACCGGCAACTTTTCAAAGGTGTATGATGGCTATCTACATTGAAGTTTTCATGGATGACTTCTAGGTGGTTGGGATTCTTTTGATGATTGTCTTGCAAATTTAGATAAAGTGTTGGCAAGATGTGAAGAAACGAATTTGGTGCTCAACTGGGAGAAGTGTCATTTCATGGTCGAGGAAGGCATTGTCCTTGGCCACAAAATCTCAAAGAATGGAATTGAAGTTGAGAAGGCAAAGATTGAGGTAATTTCTAAACTTCCACCTCCAACTTCAGTGAAGGGAAAATTTCTCTAAGGAGGTGAACCCATTGTGCAAGCTCCTTGAGAAAGATGCTAAGTTTAAATTTAATGATGATTGCATGAGAGAATTTGAATTATTAAACTTCAAGTTGACAACCACTCCCATCATCACCGCTCCAAATTAGAGTGTCCCTTTTGAACTCATGTGTGATGCAAGTGACGTAGCGGTTGGATCTGTTTTGGGGCAACGCATCAACAAGATTTTTCATCCAGTCAACTATGCTAGTAAGACCATGAATAGTGCCCAAGTCAACTATACCGTTACGGAGAAAGAGCTCCTTGCCGTTGTATTTGCATTTGAGAAGTTCCGCCCGTACTTGATGGGTACCAAGGTCATTGTCCACACGGATCATGCGGCACTTCATTTTCTAATGAGCAAGAAAGATTCCAAAGCTCGATTGATAAGATATGTGCTTTTGTTGCAAGATTTTGATATTGACATCCAAGATAGAAAAGAAAGTGAAAACTAAGTGGCGGGCACTTGTCTCGTTTGGAGGAGGAGAGGAGGCTGCATGAAAGCCTTGAAATGAATGACTCCTTCCCCAATGAGCAACTCTTGGGTATTTCAATGAAGGAGGTGCTATGGTTCACGGATCTAGCAAACTTCCTTGTGTGTGAATCATCTCGGATGAGTTATCTTCAACCCAATGGAAGAAGCTCAAACGGGATTGTCAAGATTATTATTGGGATGAACCATACCTTTTTCGAATTATAACCCATATTTGTACGTGTTAGATTACACCGTAAGATAGTCTACCTTGGTTCGAGAAGGGAATTACCTTTGAGACAATAAGAGTTTAGTCCTATTGGTCCTAAACGATGCAAAGGTGTATAAGGGCGGTTAACAAGTATTAGAGGTTAAACGAGTTAAGGATGTTGTAACTCGCGTTTTTGGGAAAATCGAGAGGTGTTTAACATTACCAAGATGTCATGTTTTAAGGTATTTGAATGATATGATATCCGTTTCATAAGTCTTGAAGTCAAACGAGTTATGAAACAAAAGTCGACAAAAGTTGTCGCAACTTAGGTTCATAATTTTACTTAAACGTTAGGTCAAATGTTTCTGCGATTTTCTCCCAATTTACAAGGAATTACGGGGTGATCTACCTACCAAATTAAAGGTCTATGAGTATAGCTTCCAATGCTTCAAATCGTTTGTCAATACGATCTCGGAGTATTGAGATAATTGTATTTTCGTAGAACTGCGCAGGCTGGTAGGTGACAAGTAGGTGCATCACCTACTTGCCAAAATTTAAGGGCTAAAAATTTAAAAGCCCAAAGTCGGTTAAGAGAGGGCTTTTAAAAGCTTCTAAAGCCAGATAATTCACTATTATTTCACAGCTTCAAAACCTAAAAGAACCCTTGCAACCCCTCCCCAAAATAATCCCACACAAACCCTAATGGATTTCTTCCCTCTTTCAAGTTCTAGTTGAAGGTAAACCCTAGAGTTTGAGGAACCAAAGCAAGGGCTGAGTTACCTAACGAGCAAGGTGAGTTTACTGCTCTATTTAATACATG
>MCJB01043621.1:1182-32840 GCA_002018475.1 Nicotiana obtusifolia
GCGACAATTTTTTTTTTTTCAACTTCCGCGTCACAACTCATTTGACTTCAAAACTTAACGCATGACTATCATCCTATTTAAATACCTCAAAAAAAAAAAACCTTTTTACCATGTTAGCAGCCTTATGATACGACAACGCACGAACACACGAGGTGTAACAAATATATTCTAAGATTTACTTCTTCTTGTTTTATAGGCCAACTTTCTTTCTTCTGAAGGCCTTCAAAGGTTGATTCATGAGAAGGAAGAACTTATTTCTGAACGAGATCAGCTTTTGGCGGAACGGGACCAGACTGTTCTCCGCCTCTCGAAACTGGAAACCAGAGGGCCGTTATTTTGGAGGCTCGTTTACAGCAAAGCGAGCAAGAAGTGGTAACCCTTAGCCAAGAAATTGGGCCGTTGAGGGTTAGATTTGATGAGGCCAAGGCCAAAAGGGCAGAAGTCCAGAACGTCGTTCTTGCTGCAACCAACCGTGAGGCTGCCTCCGCTGAAACAGTGATTAACTTGGAAAACAGCCTTGAACTCCAAAAGTGAAGAGTTTGCTGCTGTGGAGGCGAAACATGCCCATCTAGAAGAGAAGTACATGAAAACTATCGAGCATAATAGGCTCTATAGTTCAACTGTACGCGAGTTCGACGTCAGCCTCAAATCTGCTAGATTCGCCCGGGAAAACCTTTCCGCCAAGGTTAATCAACTCAAAGAAGAACTTAAGCGCCGAGCGGCTTCCCTCATTGTTGAAAAAACTTATTCCATATATAGAATGAGGAGAAAATCTCTGGGAGAGCCCAAAGCTGGTATCATTAATGTTGATGATGAAATTGCTAAGGCCTGAGAGCTTAAGTTGGCTGCAAAAAATGGACTCCGAGCGCAGTTTGATGCTCCAGGTTCTTCTTATTCCGGTTCCGAGTTTTCAAAAACTAAAGAGGGATCGGAAGGCGATGAGGCCGAAGACCAAACTAGGGAAAGCGTTGAGCCATCGGCGGAACCATCTACTCTTCCCGGCAATGCGGATACTTCTCTTCCTCCGGGTTTCGAAGGTGCTGCAGTTTAGCTTTTTCTTTCTTTTCTCATTTTGTACTTGTAACATTTTGGCTCATTCTTGTGAATAAAGACATACTTTTTTGTTCAAATATCGTTTGAGTCTTACTTTCGTTTGAATATACATGCAAGCCTTTAACTTTTGCATTTGCTCAAGCATTCTGCGCATGTTGTTCAATTCGCGCTTTACTATATGTAGTCCTGGATGCCTTTTCTTTGAAGCATTTTGGTTCTGAGTATTATCATTTTTATGTGAGGGTTTTTATGAATTTTTGCACAAGTTTCCCTTTTACGTGAGGGTTTTTATGAATATTTGCGCAAGTTTGATTTTTGCGTCCTTTTCGTATGTAGCTTCAGGTGTATTTTTCCTCGATGACATTTTGGATTCCGGGCATTTATTTTTCTGGAGACAACCCTTTAACGTGAGGGTTTTTATAAGAAAGGGCCCTCTTATGTTTACGGTGCTCTTGAAGAGGACCGGCCCTAACATTTGAAGTACTTTAACTTTCAAATGACAAAATTAGCTCATCGTTCAGACAAGAAACAAGATAAAAGAAAAAGGATTTCATTTTATTCCGTGCATTTTGCTATGCAGAAAAGAAATTGTCATTAATTCTGGCTATCTTGTACAACTTGTTTCTTCGGGGTTAGCTGCGCACTCCCCGATCCAGATGATACGTTTTGTTTTTGGATTTTTGTTCCCGATTGACGTGGCAGTCATTGTTGCCGTATCCTCATATCATTCCCCCCGGTGTTTGAATGCGAAGAATGCAAATTGGAACACTGAAAGTCTTGTATCTTTGAAGGTCCCACCAATGAATTGCCAGGTAATCCTTTACTCGGCAACATATCTTATTTCCCCTTAGGAATCCATGCTATCGAGCGAAAGAATACCTAACAGTCCTCTGGCGATTTGTGCCTGTGAATGGTCGGGTAACCTCTGTTCGGTAGCAAACTTAACTTCCTGGTGAGAATTTGCTATCAAACCAAATATTACCTAATCGTCCCCGAGTGGAGGCTTGTTCGTTTGCTTGCTATCAAAGGTCTTATTACTACTATCTTCGTAGTATGCTTTCTGTCACTGCCTCATTAAAAACCTTGCCAGAAAAATCCAATTGGGACAAAAACTGAACGAAGGAAAAAAGAGTGAAGCACATACTTTATGTTTGAGTGTTGTTCATCAGCAGTAATATCTTTTACGGTGTGCCATGTTCCAGTTGCTGGGTAACTTGTCCCCATTCTGTTTCTCCAACTCGTATGAACCTTTTCCAGTGAAAGCTGAAATCCAGTAAGGACCTTCCCCCATTGGACCTAGCTTTCCCGCGTTGAGCTCCCAGATATTTTGTATTACTTTCCTTAGAACCAAGTGTCCTACTTTGAAAAAACAGAAGTTGGCTCTCCGATTGTAATATCGCTCAATCCTCTACTTTTGAGCTGTCATTCTTACACGCGCCAAGTCCCTGCGTCCCTCGAGCAATTCCAAGTTGATTAGCATTGCTTCGTAATTTGATTCTTCATTTGTATGAGAATATCTCAATGTGGGTTTTCCCACTTCAATCGGGATTAGGGCTTCAGCACCGTACACGAGGGAAAACGGATTTTCTCCTGTACTTGATTTGGCCATTGTTCGGTAGGCCTATAAAACTCCGGGAAACCCTTCGGGCCATTTGCCTTTTGCTTCTTCCAACCTTTTCTTGAGGTTTTGAATGATCACTTTGTTTGTCGACTCCACATGACTGTCTGCGCTCAGATGATAAGGCGAAGATGTGATTCTATTTATTATCAAGTCTTCGAGGAACTTTGTAACCTTTGCACTGATAAATTGTGGCCCATTGTCGCATGCTATCTCTTTTGGTATTCCAAACCTGCAAATATATTTTCCTATAGGAAATCGACCACTTCGCGTTCTTTGATCTTCTGATAAGAACCTGCTTCCACCCATTTAGAAAAATAATCAGTCAAAATTAAAAGAAACCTTACCTTTCTGGGAGCCGGTAGCAGTGGTCCGACGATGTCCATCCCCAATTTCATGAACGGCCATCGGGACAGAACCGAATGTAACTTTTCTGCCGGTTGATGTACTAGTGACGCGTAGCTTTGTCACTTATCATATTTTCCTACGAAATCTTTGGCGTCTTGTTTCATGCGGGGCCAATAATATCTTGCCGGTACTAATTTCAGCAAACAGTGCCTCTGCATCTGAGTGATTGCCGCATATCCCTTTGTGGATTTCTCTCATGACATAGTCAGCTTCTGACGCTCCTAAACACCGGGCCAGCTAGCCTTGGAAATATTTTCTATACAATTGGCTTTTCCTGAAGCTATAACATGCAGCTTTGGTGCGTAACGCCCGTGATGCTTTGGGATGGTCGAGCAACTTTTGTGCTCGAGGTAGTTGATTATTTAGTTTCTCCAGTCCCAGACCAGACTAGCCAAATTCACCTCATAGTAACCATCCGTATCAAGGACTGAGCTCATCAGTTGTACTACCGTGCCAGACTCCGATCCTTTTATTTCAGTCGATGAACCTAAGTTTGCTAATGCATTCGCTTCTGCATTATCCTCTCTCGCAATATGAGTGATTGACCATTCAAGGAATCGTGCCAAAAGAGCCTGGACCTTTACTGCGTATTGTTGCATACGTTTTTCTTTGGTATCAAAGATCCCGTAAACCTGATTTACCACTAGCTGTGAGTCTCATTTGATTTCGGTAACCTCGGAATCAAGTCCTTGGGCTGATTCGAGCCTGCAATCAAAGCTTCATACTCTGCTTCATTATTAGTTAAAGGGATCGTGCTGATGGCTTGCCTTAAGATTTCCCCCGAAGGCGTGATTAAAACTATTCCGAGCCCGGACCCTTTTACATTCGAGGCTCCGTCCATAAATAAGGTCCAAACCCCTGATGTCGATTCCGACACCATTACTGCCTCCTTGGTTGCTAGAGGCAGCAGTCCCGAACTAAAATCGACCACGAAGTCAGCCGAGACTTGTGACTTAATTGCATTCATCGGTTTATATTCTATGTTGAATTCACTCATTTTGACGGCCCATTTGGCCAATCTGCCCGAGAGCTCGGGTTTATGAAGGATGTTCCGCAAAGGAAAAGTAGTCATCACAGCTATTAAGTGGCATTGAAAAGAAGGCCTCAGCTTCCGAGCGGTGATTACGAGAGCTAAGGCCAGTTTTTCCAAATGTGGGTAGCGAGTTTCTGTTCCCGTTAAAATTTTGCTAATGTAATAAATAGGAAACTACGTACCTTCGTCCTCCAGGACAAAAATCGCACTTACCGCAGCTTCTGAAACCACGAGGTAGACTAGCAAAGTTTCGCCTTATTTTGATTTCGAGGGCAATGGAGGGCTTGATAAGTACATTTTCAGGTCCCTCAAAGCCTACTGACACTCCGGCGTCCATTCGAGATTGTTCTTCTTTTTGAGCAATGTAAAGAAGCGATGGCATTTTTTGATGACCGGGAAATGAACCTGCTCAAAGCTGCTAACCTTTATGTGAGTCTTTGAACTTCCTTCACGTTTGATAATTGGTCCGAGATATCGTCTATGGACTTGATTTTGTCGGGGTTTACCTCAATTCCCCTTTGTGAGACCAGAAACCCCAGAAACTTACCCGAGTTGACCCCGAACGCGCACTTTTTGGGGTTAAGTTTCATGTTATGCTTCCTCAGGATATCAAATGTTTCTTGCAAATGCTTAAGGTGGTTACCAACATTCAAAGTCTTAACAAGCATATCATCTATGTAAACCTCCATGGTCTTTCTATTTGCTTTTCAAACATCTTATTTACGAGCTGTTGATAAGTGGCTCCGACGTTTTTCAACCCGAAGGGCATTACATTGTAACAATATGTACCAAAATTTATCATAAACGAAGTGTTTTCCTGATCTTCCGGGTCCATCTTAATTCGGTTATACCCGGAATAAGCATCAAGGAAACTCATTAAGTCGTGCCCGGCCGTGGCATCAATCGTTTGATGGATATTTGACAATGGAAACGAATCATTCAGGCACGCCTTATTAAGATCTTTATTGTCTACACACATACAAAAATTATTGTTCTTCTTAGGAACTACTATTATATTGGCTAGTCAGTCTGGATATCTTACCTCTCTGACCGAACCGATTTTAACCAAGCATGTTACCTCTTCTTTGATGAATTTATTCTTGGCCTCGGCAATAGGGCGCTTCTGTCGTACCGGTGGTACGTTGGGATCCAAACTCAGCTTGTGCACAACGATTTCCGTCGGGATACCTGTCATATCCTCGTGCAACCATACAAAACAATCAGCGTTAACTTTAAGTAATTCAATAAAACCAGACCTGAGCTCGGGGTGCAGTCTTGTCCCCAAATGAAAATTTCTTTCTAAGAATTCTTCGAACAATGCCACTTGCTCTAGTTCTTCTGCCGTGGATTTTGTTGTGTCCGTCTCTTCCGGAACTTGGAAATATCACGGCACTAGATATTGCTCTGGCGACTCTGCCCCTGGAATAACCTCTTCTAACTCGGGAGTAGGCGCCGATTCCTGTAATTGCTATGCCGTGCACTCCTTCCCTTTGCTACTGGAAACTGAGATTGCATTCATCTCCCTCGCTGCCGGTTGGTTACCTCTTATCTGCTTGATTCCTTCGGGCGTTGGAACTTCAGCAATTGGTAATACGTCGAAGGTACAACTTTCATCTCGTGTAGCCATGGCCTTCCCAAGATGATGTTGTATCCCATATCGCCATCCACTACTTCGAAGAGAGTTGTTTTCATTACTCCTTCAGCGTTCGTGAGTAGCAAGATCTCTCCCCAGGTCGTCACGCTCGCAAGGTTGAATCCAGCGAGGAGTTTTGTTGCCGGAATAATGCTTCCGGTGAGTTTAGCTTGTTCCAATACTCTCCATTGTATGATATTAGCCGAACTTTTGGATCCACTAGAACACGCTTAATTTTAAAATCTAACATATTTAAAGAGATTACCAGTGCGTCGTTATGTGGTAATAGAAATCCGTCTGTGTCTTCCTCCATGAAAGTGATATTGTCCTCCCAGAGTCTTTTGCTATGAGTTGTCGATACTTTAGTCTTCTTTTCCACCGAAAAGGTGACCCCGTTAATCTCGTTCCCCCCAAAGATCATGTTGATCGTCTGGCGTGGGGCTTCTTCTCCTGCATTAGAAGATTTTGCGTCGTCTCTGTTGCGACCATAATTATTCTTAGCTCAATTACTCAAGAATTCTCGAAGATGACCATTCTTCAATAGCATTGCTACCTACTCTCGAAGATGTTGGCAGTCCCCTGTCCGGTGAACGTTCGTCTCGTGGTATTCGCACCATAAATTGGGATCCCTCTGGCTGGAATCGGACCTCATACGTCTCAGGAATCGTTCTTCTTTAATGTTCCTCATGGCTGATATCAGTTCCACTACACTAGCGTTGAAGTTATATTCTGACAACCTGGGTTAAGAAAGATCTCGAGGCCCCAACGTTTATTTATCTTGAAGTGATCTATTGTTTCGACTACGATCAGTCCCTCTGTCAACAATGAACTTGTTTGTTGCTCGAAAATTTATGCCACGGCCTTCAGTACGCTCGTGAGGTAAAAATCGACCCCTCGAAGTCCGCCTATCGACCTGGTCATCTTCGATCCTTATCTTTAACTCGTACTAGTTGTGAACATCTACCCAGGTTGTTGCTTGAAACTCAAGCATGCTCTCATTCAGCTTCCGGGAAGCATCTGAACTTCTCGGATTCAATCTTTTGGTGAATGCTTCAGCTGCCCATTCATCCGGGACGGCCGGAAGCAACATTCTTTCTTTCTGGAATCGGGTAACAAACTCTGGTAACAATTCAGATTCTCGTTGTGCGATTCTGAATATGTCGGCCTTCGGGGCTTGTAAAGAATCCGCGAGCATCTCAAAGGAATCTATGGAATGCTCGGGCAGTAATGAATACCACGTTAGAGCTCCTCTCGTGAGAGTTTCGTTGAATTTCTTTAGCAATACAGATTCAATTTCGTGAGGAGCTAGATCATTTCCTTTCACCGCCGTTGTGTAGGTGGTAATATGTTCTTGTGGGTCTGAAGTTCCATCATACTTTGGAACTTTAGGCATTTTGAAATGCTTCGGGATTAGTTCTGGTACTGCACTTGGCTTGTATGGTAATTGAACATACTTCTTCGAGTTCGGGCCTTTCAATACTATTGGTGCACCCGGAATTTGATCCATGTTGGCGTTTACTTCCCACATGAACCATAAAGCTCATCTTTGAATGAATTGTTCTCGCTGTTAAGACCCGATCTGCTCCCCCCAGCCCCATCGGAGCCAAATTCACCCCTGGGATGTGTTGTTGTCGACTCTCAGCGTTGTTTGGTCTGCGGGAATAACAGGAGGAATCGCATCGCGCCTGTTTGCATTATTCGAAGCACCTGATAGCGCCGGCTTCAGTTCTTTCATAACCTGATCCTGCCGCGTGAGATGACCTAGAATGATTACATGTTGCTCTTGCAGAATCCTCACAGCATCTGCTACTTGCTCCTCGTCAGCATCATCGGGAGTTCTCTCTCGAACCTGTGGAGGGTACCGTCTGTCATGTACCGGCGTGGTGTCATTCCCCTCATTGCGGATGTCACTAATTGAATCCTCGAAATGGGGCTGATCCCTTCGAATTTCAACGTTGTGTGCATCGTTAACAGTGTTATCTATCATTTTTTGCGATTTTTTCTAAGACATGATAGTCAAAATACGTTAGTAAAAAAGGTAAGGATCAATTTAATTGCACGGCTGTCTAGGCCTTACGGTTGGCGCCAAACTATTTACCCGTAAAACGGTACAGTTAAATTTATACATGGTTTCTACATAAGTGAATTAATTTGATCCTGAAATAATATAATAATCGAAGAAATATACAATATTTAGCCTTAGAATGTAGATAAAAAGCAAAGATGGTGATTCGGTGAATACGATTTTCGAACACAGCAAGGATGAGATCAAAAAGCAAGAAAGTAAAATTGAATAAAGCTTTGTCTAGAGTATAGTATATGTTTTTGCCAAAAAATTTGTGTGTCCTTTACAATGGTAACTGAGCTCACTGTTTATAGCTATACCTAGGGAAAGAGGTCCTAGGATCATGCCCTCCTTTATGGCCAATTACGAGGGTCGTTGATGAAGATGTAACGGTGAACATAAATGCCAAATTCTCTGTAACGGACCGTCGCTCTTAATGATGTAGAATATTCCTTAGTAAATGCTACCGGGCACAGAGCATTTAATACACCTTTATGAACGTTATCCTTTCCGGTGACAAGCGTAGTGAATGTGTTCGGTCCTCAGCCACCCCATCTTGAATTCCACGTGTCTTCCTTTTAGTTAGCCACGTGTCATATCATATTTTACCCTATACAGAGCTTTGATATGACTATTTGTAATTTTGAAATGGTACCAGCTATTGGAAGAATTTCAAAAAGAGTATTATGGGATCATTCACACATTTGTTGTTAGCAAATCCTTTTGCATTTTCCTTGACTTTAATAGAGTTCAAACGTGAATGGAGTGAATTGTCAGTGTCAAAATATATCCGGAAAAAGGTTAAAATTTACTCTTTTACTTTTAATTATGGTTCAAAATGATCCTCTATTATGTTTCAACTGGGAGCTCTATTAGGGGCTAAGAGCAAATATAAGACGATGTGCTAACAACAAACAACAAGAGTATGGTGGCTCCGAAATATAACAGAGGATAAGAGTAAGATATTTCATATAGTAGGTGGATACCATTAAACCTTTTTCAAGATAAAATAAAATGATGGGGACTCATGCCAAGCGAATTACACAAATAGCCTTCAAAGTGAATGGTTCTGAATTTTTGTCCCCACTTCTCCTACGGGCAGAACTTCAAGTTTAACAAGCATTGCCACTCGATTGCCCCATGGTTACCCTTTTAACTTTTGATCCTGAAGTTCTGTCCATGGGACAAACAGGGCAAATGCACGTATGACGAAGTCAGAAATTTTTACTAAATATATGTATTAATATTAATGAGAAAATAAATAAATAGAAAAAAATTACACCATTAACATAAATTGTCTCTTGGCGCGTTGGTCTTGTGCCTTATTTTGCTCTAAGAGGTCAGAGGTTTGAACCTCAACTAGTATAATTTTTTGCAATATTTGAGAGAATCTTTGTAGTTAAAACTTATGATGAAGTAGAACTAAACTCATGACTTTTTCTAACTTAAGACTCAACAAAATCGATAGACTAAAGCTTTTTCTTGTCTAGAAGTATGATAATTAAAATAATTATTTTTATTTTTTTTTATTAAATTTCGATACTGCTGAAAGAAGTTATTGCGTACGTGCATGGAGACAAGCAATGGTCAAAAGATAAAAGGCCACATCAAAAGTGTCATTTTTTTGCAATTTTTTTATCCATGGCTTATGCGTGCGAGATTGTAGATTCTAATGGAGGAGGACTCCTTTCACCAAGAAATTTATGTGGTGTCATTTGATGGAGGTAGTACTTCTCTGATGCTGTTCTTCATTGAGGTAGATAGCTTCCCTCCCGTTTTAAAAGTTGATCCCTCTGGTTCATTTACCTCCAGAATAAAAAGATTTCAATTTTAAATTTGGGCGATAATCCTTACAGTGGAATTATTTTTTGTAGTAAACAAATTAGGAGAAACATTAAGTCGTAAGTGAAGGAATAATGTGTAGAATATTTGATCCAATTTCCAGATGCTTATATATCTCATTTGTTTAAAAATTTTATTCGCTCACTATTAATATGGCTGAAAATATTATCATCAAAATAGATATTCCAATAAGAAGAAAAAGTGAGCAATAAGGGACGGTCTACCTAAGTCTTAAAATGAAGTAATGCAAAAGCATATTGCAGGACAGGTGTCAAAAGGAGCTTTAAAAGACTCCCTTCTAGGGAAAAACGAACTTTTGTGTATTTACACCAAATTTACATTAATTTACCATAATATAAGTGATAAAATGACATAAAACTACTCTTAATTAACCACGACTAATAGATAACATTTTGTATAAACATATGTTATATCTTTATTGAGTTGTTGTAAATATTAAGTATATGTAAAAAATTTCCCTGTCCCAGGTCTACCTAATTACTAAGTCAATCAAATGATAGACGATAATTACTAAGCTAAAAGGCCGTTGGGGTTGGAGTAAAGATGCCCAAAATCTTACTAAATTTTATGCTTCCAAATATTCCAAAATTCTTTCTATAAAGTTAAAATTCCCACTAATGGCATTTCAAGTCGATTTGCATATTCTTTCGACGAGTCTTCTATCCGAGTGCGTAAGCAATGACAGTTGAACTTGGTATAGTAAAAATATCGATGAGTAAATTCAACTTTTTATTTTTTATTTTTCTGAAAATTGTACCTATAGTCACCAGTTTCTGAAGATATTTTAACTTAACAGACCAGAAACAAGATTTTTTCTTTGCTTGACAATCCTCAAGAATCATCAAATGGTTATTTTTGCCTACAATAATGGTTGGTGATATTAATACTATATGGTAAATATTAATCAAAATCCCTAGACGTTTGCTGCCAAGAATTAGAACGCGTACTTTTTAAGGCCAAAATAAGTACATAAATACATTTACAAAATATTCCTCTAAAAAAAGACTAGAATTAGCTACGAACTTCATCGATAATTTATCGCAAATCGCTCATAGACAATAATTGTTTTTGATAAAGTATCGCTGATCTGTCGTTAAATAAGATTTAATGAGAAATTTTTTTATTTAGCTGCAGAATTTTGTTCGTCACTAATTTTTATTTTTTTGTAGTATTAGTGATAATAACGGGGTCAATCAACAAAAAAGTTAAGATTGAACATGGGTTAGAATTAAGAAAAACAGTAATGGCACTGGAAATAGAATCTAACAATGGGTTGGAAGAAGAGAGGAAAGCAAAGTAGAAGCATAATGAGCAAAAGGCTGCAATTCCCGAAAGGGAAAGTCCAAGAATGGTACCAACTCTATAGTCTATCATTGATATGAGATACAAGAAGAGAGAGAGGCACATACCTCTTTCCTCTTTTGGCTGCTTGCTTCGATTTCCATTTATTAGCCCTGCCCCTTGCCTGACATTTGTCGCCTTTGACTCTATCACCAATAATGCTTAATCTTCTGGGCCCTCTACCTTTTCATGCATCGCCTATGGCAAAAGCCTACATATTATTTAATAGTATGCACTATACTAATATAAAGCGAACACTATTTTATTAGTAGAACTTAATAAAGAAACAATTCCTTCCATCTCAATTTATCTAAAAATATTTGACTGAATACAAGTTTAAAAAATAAAGGATGATTTTTGAAAATTATGATCGGAAACAAGTAATAGAAATTTATATGACTAGAAATCATCTCATAGGGGTAAAAAGAGAAATATAAAATTAAATTGTTACTAAATATGAAAATGTGTCATTCGATTTGAGATTGACTAAAAAAGAAAAAGTATCACATAAATTGGAATGAAAGGAGTATTTTATAGAGAAAATGACGATACTGTATAGCCGCTCCCAAAATAATAGCCGAAATATGTGTGTGTATGTGTGTATTTATATATGTTATATACAATTTTATCCACTTTTATGGCTATCGAATGTAAATAATTTCAGTGGGGAACTAAAAGTGATATTTGCCCTATTTTATATGCAATTTTTTTATTTTAATATGTTTTAAAAGGATAACAAATTTTATATTATAAAATGTTTTAATTTTAATTTTTTTATTTTACCATTAATAACCTGTTCTTACAGCCTTTTAAATGTGATGACATTCTAAAATTACAAATTTAAGAGTATTGTTGGTAGGGGTGTATATAGGTCGGGTTTGTTCGGTTTTGTTAATTATCAATCCAAATCAATTGTATCGGGTTATTAAATCTAAATACCAAATCAAATCAGTAAAAGTCGAGTTTTTTAATCTCGGATTTTCGGGTTTTTTTTATTTTTTTCCATAAAGTCTTCATAGCATAAAACGTAAAATTTGTGCTCCAAATATTTCTTTAATCCTAGTAAGACAGAATTATATAAGGTGTTTTTCAATAAAATAACATAAATATGAGATGAGTCATGACATTGTACTAAAATATTCAACAATAAAGATAATAAAATCGCATAAAATAAATATTATTAGTAAGCCATAATGAAAACAAACATAATTTAGAATTACGACCAATAAGTACTATTATTTACATGACTAACCACTAAAAGAAAAATAAGTTATACATTTTATCTAAACCATGAAAAAACTAAAAAAAATATATATCCAACACTATTTTCATTCATTGTACAATTGAATTGAATGTCTTTTATTAGCATTAATATTGATTTGCTTTTGGTTTAGGATTTATTTGAGTTACTAACATTTATGGACTATAAAACTTATTGGAGCATCCAAAAATTATAAGCCCAAGTTTGAAATAATACGTTAAAAGATAAAACTATAAAAAAATTTAAGAAATATTTATAAAATACACTACAATAAATATTTTTATGTATTAACTATATTTAAAGCTGCTATACATATAATGTCGTGTTGGTTTGGTTTCGGTTTAACTTTTTTTAATTAAAACCAAACTAAACCAAAAATGGTTAGATTTTTTTTCCCAACACCAAACCAAATCAAAATTAAATTATAGTAGGATTTTTTTCTCGATTTAACTCAGATTATCGAATTGGTGCGAGTTATCGATTTCATTTGTACACCCCTAATTGTTGGTACGTGCTAAAAGTATTTGATTCGTTCTTAAATTTCGTTCACAGACAAATGATGCCATATACTAACATAAACAGAGAGAATAACTTTTTTCCATGAGGCGTATGCACTATGTAGGAATCAGATTAGTTTCTATTTTGTATATACATGATACTTTTTCTATTTTCACTTTATTATAAAATGAATGATAACTTCTTATATTCGATAATTTTTAATTAACTTTAAATTTTTTATTTTACCTTAATGTCATGCTCTTATAGTTACTAATTACTTAGAATATGTACAAGATCACAAATTTTAGAGAGCTTTTTTAAGTCAAAATTTTGGTTGCTTTCTTTTTCAAACTCCGTCGTCTCTAATCAAGTACTGTTCGATAAAACGAACTGACGGAGTATAAGCGTAAATAGAAAACTCCAAACTCCCGTAAACTGAACTAACTCTTGTTCTAATGTGATTTGACTACAAGAGGAATAATGCTAAAGCTTTTGGGGCGAAGACAGGTGGAACATGAGTCCAGCCCAAAACAGAGTAGCCTCATGCATAAGTATCCGTATTCACGCATGATTAGAAGAAGGGTCGCATTCTAAGAATGTGATATTAACAGTCTATCCTAACGCAAACATTAATAGTTGCGTCCATGACTCGAACCCATGATCTATAGGTTACACACGAAGATAATTTTACCGTTACTCTAAAATTTTCCAGCCTACACAGCTAATTTATTTAGATGACCAAAAAAAAAAATATAATACAAACCAAAAATTGGAATATGATAGAGATGGATAAGATGGGACAGTGAATGGACAAATGCGGGGAAAGGGATAATGAATTGTGATAAGAAAATTGTGATAGGGGATGCTCCAATACTTTCACTTTTTTTCTCCATGTTTCTTGGCCACTTGCCATGCCTGTCATATGCCTAGCTATTCCCTGAACCCAATACTTTAGCTTCTTTCATTTTCATTTTGTCCCTCAAATATAGTTAACATATTTGGAGACATTATAAGCAATCATTAATATATAATGCTAAGGGATTCTGCTGAAAAATTAAATTTCTTATAGATACCAACAAAAGTCTCGTTGTCTCTCTTTGGACACTAGCTACTATACGTAGCTCATTCTTCTGCACAAGAAATATATACTTCTATCTAGGATAAATTTTTAAGAGTTTAAGTTATGCAGTAACAGTGTAAAAATTTTCGATCACTTATATGGTAATAACATAATCTTTATAACAAATATTAATTATTAACATGACAAAAATATAACAAACCTCTTTTTACAAGTTAAACTACTTTGAAGTGTGAGCGAATTTTCACTCTGTCGTAACATACAACTTAAATACTTTTTGAGTTACATTTGCAAGGTAAATCCCTTAAGAAGAGAAGAAAACACGTCATGATTAGCTACAGAATATTATGGTTTCACACCTCAAACCTCTTTTGTTAACACTTTTAAAAGAAAAATAATTAGCTCTTTAATACAAAGAAGTCTTGATTCCTTTAGCACAAAAAAACTCCTATCTGATGGTGCTTATCTAATTAATCCACTATAGACGAAAGCTTTACGTGACGCATGGCAATAATGCAAAATATATACTTTATAAAGTGTAACCCCACAGATTTATAAAGTGTTTTGACTGATTTTGAGATAATGTTCACTTTTCAAAAATGCCATGGACTCTAACTTAATTAGCTCCTAAAAAAAATAATTAAACAAGCCACTAATATTGTAATGATATATCTAATATAGTAAAATTCTATCGTATCAAAAAAAGAAAAAAAATAGAGTCTATGTTTGCATTGTCACTGAAACTGTAATTTGTTTTCAAATTATTAAGTTCACATACAATAACATTCTTTATATCAAGTCTGATAAAGTAGCCTATAAAAATAGAGTAATAACCAATTATATTATATTGATGACGTAAAATCTTTAGTGTGTGAGTGTATATAACTTAAACATAAAAAAGAAAGCAGTGTGCTTTACTAGTTGTACCATTTGTCCTGTATAAATAGAGGTGCTTGGAAACCCTCAAACCATCCTAAGCAAGCTACAAATCCTAGATAGCTAGCTAACTTCCCCTCCATATGAGAAAACCTCCAAACAAAATTCCCTATAAAAAGAAAGGGGAAAAAATTGTCTTTCTACGTCCCAGTCCCTAGACCCTAGCATAGGGAGAGGAAGAAAGACAAGGAGCAAGATGCAGGGAACTGAAGGTTGAGAGCACATTGAAGGTCCTTGATTTATCCTCTCATGTGCTCCATAATCTTCAATTATCTCCAAGAATTTAGACATTATAAGTTATATATTGACAGAGTGGGTTCTGAAATAAATATATATATATATATATATATACACACACATACACATACACACACACACTTTATTTATACTTATTTATATTTTCTTCCATATATATACAGGTTCGAGCTCGAAGCACTAGATTTTTCCAAACTCGTGAACTCATTGTTAGATCTGTCATTGACGTATGACTGTAAGTGTAAAAAGAGGAGACAAGTGGGAGATGTTGTTGACAGAAGATAGAGAGCACAAATGATGATAAGATGCTAATTGGAAGCTTTCCGCACCTTAATCCTTTGTGCTCTCTAGTCTTCTGTCATCATCCTTAGCCCTTCCCTACCTTTAATTTATTGTGGTATTTATATTGTTTGCAGATTTCCTCCTTTTTGTTCAAAATAATGGGACTTATATTAATTGTTGTTAACTGTAATTTAATTGAATATGAAATTACACCTACATAATTCCGAGCAAGAAAGGGAAAGGGTTTTGAATTGACTTGTTACTTAATTGGGATATCAAATTCCAATCATAGAATACTGCTCACCTAAACGCTGTTGACTTTTGTTTTGAGTAACTCAAAGCTTAACT
Organism: Nicotiana obtusifolia; assembly: GCA_002018475.1. NCBI lineage: Eukaryota > Viridiplantae > Streptophyta > Magnoliopsida > Solanales > Solanaceae > Nicotiana > Nicotiana obtusifolia. The sequence continues at coordinate 16,855 of MCJB01043621.1, forward strand.
TAGCCTGTTGTTTGAAAGACATGAGATTTTGTAAAAAGTATATCAAATGATTGTCCAAATTAGGTCACATATTTTGAATAGGTACTTTTAGGTAGTAGAAATTGACATCCTTAATAAGGACATGTTTATTGATTAAATGACACACCAAAATCCTAATCATGCAAAAATATGTCTTTTCAGGAAAGGCATGTTGGTGATAGTTCACGACCTACAAATATACCTATTATTTGCTTGCAAGAAGCTTAATTTCATCCTTTGATTGATCTTAAACTCTCCTTAATATCAATTATCTTTATTCTAAGTTTCTTTAAAAGTAGATTAGAGACTAAAGAGTTTCTGAATTTCTGTTTGAGTGAAAATTAAAAGATCCTTAAATGGTTCGTTCTATCATTGCAGTAGGACGTCTCATAAATATTTCCCCCTCATGTATTGAATAGGTATCTTAGTATTTCGAACCCTAAATTTCCAGGAATTGTGCTGTGTTCTAATGATTTCTCACTTGATTTGTTGGTCATGACCATGTAGCAAATCAAATGCTAATTTCTTGACATTAATTCCTTCTTCAAAGCCATATCTTACTCCCGGCGTGTTATTTTTGGGGTGATTGACTGATTGGTGACCTTATCAAGCAGGGAAAAGAGCAAGACTATTCTTGTATTGTGTTTATGCTCGTGCAGATGGTAGGGTTTTACATGAATTCCTTTTCTTGGTTTTTTTCTTTTCCCCTAATGATTCAGTTGTTGAGGCTTCAATTACTAATTAAATATCAGAGAAGAAAAATTTATGGTATCGAGCCGTAGAATCATCCATTGATGTTTGTATCAGGGTAGGCTGTTTGTATCACACCTCTTGGATCCGGCCCTTCCCAGATCCTCCGTAAACGATAGTGGCGAAGCCAGAAATTTTTCCAAAGGTATTCAAATTTGAAAGAAGTGAAAAAAATTCTCCGACAAAGAGTGTTCAATATATGTTATATACCTCAAAAACCTTGATATTTTATCTATATAAACAATATAACTTTTGAACAAAGGGTGGTCAATTGACCACCCTTCTAACAATGTAGCTTCGCCCCCGGTAAACACGAGATACTTCGTGTACCGGGGTAGAAATTCATGGTATGTGCCTGCACCCTCTTATCGATGATAAATTGTATGGTTCAATCAAGCCACAAGCCCAATTACTAGTACTGTTTTTTTCTTGTGGATGTATATGAGCTGTTGATCATTGGAAACATCCTGTTTATCATATGAAAATAATTAATGGCGCAATAGTTCCTCAACAGAAGAAACTTTGTACTGGTCAAGTCTTTTGCTCTCTCAATCACTTTATTTCTAACAATTTGTGGCTTAAAGGTTAACTAATTATCTATCCGGAAGGAGTAAAACTTTGCAAGTATCCTCACTTTTCTCATGATCTTGCAGCTGAATAAATTTCAAAACAGCGATATCAACCCTAATTTTCACGGGACACAGAAAGATATTAAAGGTTTTTCCACATCCTTTGCCTTTGCTGTTGGTGGAGATGCATAAAAACCAATTGCAAGTTTGGCTCTACAATAGATTTGTCTAACAGCAATTTCCAGCGGACGCCATTATCTTTTTTCTTTCGATGAATAGGAAAAGGGGAGCCGCGAGAGTAACGATAACGTTGTCCCCGTGTGATTTATAGGTCACGGGTTCAAACCGTGGGCGGGTTCAAACCGTGGGAAGATAGCAGAATTGAAAGAGGCAGATTCAAGATGGACAGGACAATTGAAGACAACATTCTTATTTCAGCTTCACAATTACAAACAGCTGACATGTTTGAGTGCGTTTTTTTGGGGGGGCAATTCCGAAGTTAATTGAAGAAGAGTGAACACCGTTCAAATTAGCAAAATTCAAATTAATGTGATATGAGGTATGAGCCAGTGGACACTGAGCTCTTTCCATATATGTCTCCGGAATATTCGACTTATATAGATTTCAATTAGATAATGTATTTCTGCATTTTCTACTTTTTGAATAATATTATATGAGAATAATAAAAGGATATTTATACCATCAGTATTCGACTCATGTAGATTTCAAGTGGTCATCAAATTCTACTTTCTCTCTAGTAGAACAAATGATGATTACATTTTGAGTTTAATGGAGACCCTAGAAGTTGCAAACTTTTCTTGATAGTTTTGCATGTTCATGTTTTTCCAAAAAGATTCTTAAACAGTGTTTTAGAAACATTTTTCTTTCAGTAAAATCAAATAATTTTACTCTCCTTCGAGCTAGTCGGATTAAACTTAGAAGAGTTATAAAAATGTTGAATCGAAATATATACATTTCTATAAATAGATATAAACTTTAGTTTATGACTTAGAATTTCAACCAATATACGTGCTTTATAACATATGATGTGTAAGATATCTTACCAAATATTTTTCATAATGTAGCTCCACCTCTAGCTTTATCATAACATTTAATCACACTTTGTAGTGTCGAGTTAAGTTGGGTTAAACTTAATGGTGTATCTAAGTACATTGATTTGAAAATTATATTTTTTCAAAAGTAAATGTAACACTTGTAGTTTATTAAGTATAATCTCAACCAATAAGGTTTGGCCAATTTCAATATACCAAAAAAGGGCTTTTAACACGTTCGGCTAGCTGGCAAAAATAATTATTATCGTTAGCCAAATATACAAAAGATATATACTGATTACTATAAATAAGTATATTGTAACATATATTACAAATTAATATACAAAATATATAGTATATTTTTTCACTATTATTTTGGGGGTGGTTATATTATGTAAAAATTCCAAAGAAAAAAAAAAACTACTATAGGATAAATAGTTTTGAAGATTTATCTCAAATAGTCATCTACCTAATCTCTTAAACTAAAAATAATCGGTAAATATATAATATATGCATAATTTATATATAATATATGTATAATTAAGTATAATCAATGTATATCGGCTAGAAAATATAAATATAGAATCAAATGAGTATATCCTAGAAAATGAGAAGTTGATGTTTAACAAAAGACATTTCACATTGGGATTTACAAATCAGATGCGTATTTCCAAAAATGAGAACTTGATGGCGTCCTCATCCGAACAGATGCTTATGGCAATCTTTATCACAAACCTAATCTTCATACTTTTGTAGTCTTGACTTTTGTATCTGACTCAAGGGAACACGTTTCAGCTCTCAACTACCTAACTTTACTTCCCATGTTGAAACTACTAGTCCAATATAACGATGACGTTTCTCACAGCTTCCCCAGAAAACTTCTTTCCTATTTAAACTCTTGTTTCTTCGCCATCTTTGTTTCATTGCATATATTTGAATAATTATAACACAATTACTATACACTACTGCTCCTATTATGGCATTCCATCGGAGTCATTCTCCACCAGGACCACCTGCAGGTCCGCCACCGCCTCCGCCACCTCCACGTCTATATACTGCATCACCACCTTTTCCTCCTCATGTACTTCTCAATGAATTTGCTGCTCCGGTGCCTCCAGGTGTACGTACCGAACCACCACTTTTTCCTCCTCCACCGCCGCCGCCGTCCCCTGCACCACCCCTAGGACCAGCACCTGCTCCTGGACTACCTGGTCTTTTTCCTCAAGGTCCACCACCTTATTATGATCCGTATGGTCCATCTCCACCTTTGAACCGCCCCCCACCGCCACCATACTAGCTCGCAACTGCGCTTGTTTAGTCCATATTTGATGCAATAAGTTTGATGTTTTATAAGGGATACTCCAGCTAATTATCAAGACTCAAGAGGTGACTGAAAAAGCAGGTTGGGCTATATTCATGAGTATCTTAATACTGAGTAACTAAGATCATATGTGTATGACTAGTTACAGACTTACAACTTGTTGTCTACTAGTCTTCTGTTAGTTATAAGAGGGATCGTTTTACTTCTCCTAGATTTTGGGTTACTTTTTTCCTTTTCAGTTGCTGAGTTTGACCAGAAAGAGAGAGAACAAATAGTGGAAGGCAAGGGCTGTTTGCAAAATTTTATAATATTAGATCATTTAAAAGTTAATTACAGTACAATACTTTAATGCTATTTGGACTATATAATTCAAAACGGGATAGATATAACTAATGGGATGAAGTAATGTTCCTTTAGGATTTACAAACAGAATTTTCGAAATTATTTTAATGTGATGGCATCGATCTCTGCAATTTTAAGTCGACAATAAAATACTTTGCTTTTTTAATTAGTCGCTTTCCCAAACACCTCTCCATCAACCCATGTTATACAATTCATCTTAATTTTGAGCAAGAATCAGCAAAAATTTGATTACAATAATCTTTGCCAAGGTAAACTGAAACTGCTGTTGATATATGTCAAGAAAAAACTGCATATGATATTTTGGTTTTCATTTGGCCATTCAGCCATCTAATAACTCTTTAGTAGCTCGTCCATGAAATATTATTTCCCTAGCAATTGATGCCTGTAATGCATGCGAACAAGAAATTAAAGTTATTTACCACAAAACTAAACTCATCCTTCGTGTGAAGCTATCTTGATGAAACTCGTCCTATGGTATTCCATTCTATACGATTCCAGTAGTAGTACACTTAGATTCCACCCGTTTGGCCATAAATTTTGGCTAAAAATATTGAAATAATATTTGGAGAATTTTAAAACTTTCAAATACCCCTTCTCAACTTTCAAATTCAAACTTTTTTCTTCAAATCTCAACCAAGTCATGTCAGTTTCATGTATAAATTCACCGATGTATATGTGTACTCAATAATATGTTATTAGTTGAATCTATTTAGACATTTAATAAATATATGTGACATGCTATATTGCAGAATAATTTCTTACTATGTATAGGATAAGCCTCATTTATTTTTGGGGCCAAGTCATTCTTTATTAAAGAATTATAAATGAAGAGTAACAATTTGAAAAGAAAATTTATTTTATGTAATTACTAAGTCCAAAATAGGAATATAGAATGGGGAAAAGCTGGGTATCGAACGTAATAAAATCCGAATCAAATGCAACATATAAAATCGAAATGCTTGGAATGCGATTTATAAGTCGTATTTGACGCAGCGCTAACTCTCCAAGATGCATATGAAACATTAATATACACAGAGGACTTACAAGTAGACTGAAACCAGTGACATTAGTTAGAGAAGTGGCAATGGCAACGCTAGACAGGGCTGATTGTCCAAGATGTCCCACCATAACGATTGATACATATTGCAAGATGTACTGAAACTCTGTAACTGCTATCGTTGGAGCCATAAAGCGACTCATCTTCTTCAGTTCTTAAGATACAGCATCCTAATTTGTCTGCCATTTCTTTTCTTTACAGCTCTGTTGCAACTCCTGTTTCGGTTATAAAATTAGTGATATCTCAAAAGGTAATGTACATTTTGGTTTGAAAATTTTTTTATTTTTGAAATGTCATTTACATCTACTTATTATTTGCGTAAATTATTTTATATCTAATAGAGTCAAACTAGTCGTTACTATCCGTTATCTAGCGGTTAACTAGCAGTTGGAGCAACATCTATATAAACATGGTCTTTGGAGAGCTAAAGACACACTTTATAACATAACTTTCTAATACCACTTTCTGAATCATATTTTCCTCCTATATGCTGAGTTTCTTTCTTGAGTTTTTTGCTAGTTTTGTTCCCTATTTAATAACTGAAAGAGCTTGTTGAATCCTGAGGAATATGTTTAATTTTATATATTATTGTGTGGATTAAATATTCTTAAATACAGTGTTCTCGACACGCCTCAAGTTAACTCTTATTCTCCGTAATAATTTTTCCAACAAGAAGTATTTTCTAACGGAGAATAATGCAGCAGTTGTTGGAGTGCTTACGGGGCAAAACAGATGATTCAAGAATTATTACCTCTACTTCAATTTTCTGATTCACCTCGTATTGTTAACGTCACCTTCTTTGGTGGAAAGTTGGAGGAAGATGACTAGTATTCTTTATGGATGAGGAGTCCACAATTGCATGTCATTAATGAATTGTCAAGGTCATCGTTTCACTTCCACCTGGCGATATAAAGGTTCTTCATCCGTCTATTCTTTTCTTCAGAGCAGGGCGGATCTATATATAGCCTTACGGGTTCTCACATATTCGTTAACCTGACTTCGAATATGTATAATTATATAGAAAAGAATACCGTAAGAATATATAATAAATAGCAAATGCCCACGAAACAAAGATTCTGATGGCTGTTTTGGCAACAATCGGGTGTTTATATTTTATGGACGCCAATGGCGAGGGTTCGAATCTTATGTGGAGTACTATAGTTATGATGAGTGCAGAGTACTTATAATGCTCTTGTTCTTTCCCCTTATTTTAGGTCTTCTCTTTTTATTTCTTTTAAGCACATCTGACTCTTTTCGCCCCAAACTAGTTCTTTTTAATGTTTTTCAATAGAGAATCTTTTTTATTTTTCCTTTTTCTTTTATCTAATCGATTATATCAAAGAAATAGAAAAAAGATCAACTTCCAAAAGAGTCCAAGCCTTTTTTGAATTTCTAAATTATTTTTTCGTTTGCTTGTATAGCATAAAAATATAGGTAAGTGTAAGCAATGATGCTATTGTTCGTCTTTTTCAAAATATAAAAACTTCTCGAGTACAATTGTGACTTGTGCGTAGAGGTCTTCTTTTAATGATAATATAAATTGCAATTTTCTAACACTTTTCATTGCCGTGTTCAAATATATCTGCACTTATATTATATAGTCGGGTGTAGCTTTACATTAAAAAGAAGTAAAATACTTACAGTCTCAAATTCTTAGATTCGTCACTGTTTCAAAGAAAATAAAAGTATGATCCTCGATTATGCTTTTTAAAAATCTTGAGAACCCTCGTATAATGAGTTCAAATTTGTTTGGACTAAATGTCGAAAAGATAATTTAAGTTACAACTATTATGTTTAGCCGCCTTCGTCATATCAGTGAAATGGTATTTATATTTAAATGTTGTTTAAAGATTGTCGATCTTTTATTATGAATTTGATGTCTCTAGATATATATATTTTCTAGTTTTGAGATAAAATATTTGGGTGAAATTATATTATTTACTTGTTATTTTTAAACTAAAACTCTTTATGAGTTGTGAAAAAGTTATCTCCTTAATATGATATTTTTGAAAATGTGGGGATCCGTGGTATACAAAGTTATATAGCCTGATTCGATGAAGGACAAAGATAGTAAAATTATTTATTAAAATTTTAATGAAGCTTTACAAAATTGAGATTCTTTGTGGAAAAAACTTATATTGTGTTTCTGGATCTGAAAAATTATTTTGCTTCGGGTCTTTTAGTCGTTTGGATGAAAAAATTATTGAATTATGACTTGTTTTCTAATAATTTGAGATATTCCTGTTGAAGTTAAAGTTGCTTCTATATCTAGAAAATTTTACTTTGGTATTATAGTATAGAAGAGACCAAAAGGAAAATAAAATTTTTATGTGTTGCAAGATGTTTCAAATGGCACTCGTATGGAAGTCAAGTGTATTTTTATTTGAGATAATTTTATGCCTTACTTGAAAAGTACTATGAGTTAGTATGATGTATGTGAATTTTCTACTATATGAGAAGATATAGTGATGACATTGAATCTCTGATTCAGATGAGAAAAACTCACTAGTGATTGTGAGATTACCTTTTGATGGGTGCTATGGTATTGGAATTGCCTGGTAATGAGGTTGATTAAGCAACCACTTTGCAAGAATTCCACTAGGAAATAAACCAACCAAATTTGTGTCCATGAATTGTGATTGCCAAGGCGCAATACCATTATAAGAAAATAAATCTTTCAATGGGAAGAGTAGATATATTCTCTTGAGACATAATGTGATAAAGCAATTGCTTAGAAATAAGAATTTTTTTTCATACATATAATGTGTAGTCAAAAGAGGATTTGGCCTATCCTTTGACTTATAAGTGAAACATCGAGGGGGTGAGACTTTTGCCAATTTGAGATGTATCAACAATGATGGTAACCCACTCAATCTATGTGATTGGAGATTCCATAAAGTAAGTTCATTTGGGTAATAACAAGTCATTAGTTGATCAAATATGCACTATTAAATTATGTTTCTTCCTATGGTGTGTATATAGTACAAGACTTCAAGGAATGTGAGATTGAGTTACTATACTCTTAATCCAATAATCCATAGCCTTTTATATGTGGTATATTGCGCTGCACGATACACTTGTTGGATGGACCTATATGAGTGTGGAGTAGGGGCGCTCCTATGAAATTTATGGTAAAATTTCTAGAGCACTCATGAAAACTAGCGCGCACGGCCTATTATCGCAAAACCGTGATAACAACAGAAATTGTGGGGGTGTAATATGATGAATAAGGTCCCTAGCTTACAACAAGAATTTTTTTGTTCAAAGAAGTTATCAACTTCACCAATTATTCTGTAAGTTAAATTTTATTTTATCTATATCTGGTTCATAGTCTATGAGACACCAGATGAATTTCATTATGCCCGAACCCATCAAATTATACTCTCTCTCTCTTTCTTTGTTTACTATTTAGTTTTTATATCCCTTTTGAGATGTGTGGGGGATTGTTGTAAAATTAGTGATATCTCAAAAGGTAATGTCCTCTTGGTTTGGAAAATCTTTTCTCTTTGCAATATTATTTACATCTACTTATTATTTAGTAAATTATTTTATATTTAATAGAGTCAAACTAGTCGTTACTAGCCGTTGGAGCAACAACTATATAAACATGGTCTTTGAAGAGCAAAAGACACTTTCTAATACAAACTTTCTGAATCATCTTTTCCTCCTATATGCTGGGTTTCTTTCTTAAATTTTTTGCTAGTTCTGTTCTCAGTTTAATAACTGGAAGAGATTGTTAAATCCTAAGGAATACGCTTAATTTTATATATTACTGTGTAAGCAAAATATGCTTTAGGACAGTATCCCTCACAAGCTTCAAGTTAACTCCTATTCCCATGACAATTTTTTCAACACTTCCATGAATAGCTCTACTTGATGTCACTTCCAACGTAACAGATGAAGACTCAATGCACAATTAGTACTAATTCTATGTGTTGTTCCTAACACGTGGTTTATTAGCTGTGAGCGTCAAATATTTTAAGATTGTCGTAGACAGAAAGATGCTTGCTTACTTTGGCGCATACTTGGTTAAGAAAATGATTGCAATTCTAAGACTGTAGTAAAAAATTTATCATATTGAAAGGACTGGATCTCAAGTTGGGGTTTCTGCAAGAGACCAGCAAGAAGTATCACTATCTCAGATGTCCACCATTCAAGACTGTGATCATCACGATGCTCTTTTGATTAAAGTAGTGAATAAAGGCATTAAACCACATGAATTATTCTTTTGATTTCGAATAGCCAAACGGAAGAATATAATTCCTTTGTGCTAGGCAAAACTTCCTTTGAGTATGGATTTACTTTCTTGAAGTTAAAGCGTCTTGTGCTACTTTGGTGATTTGAAGCTACGAGTAGAAGGCGCTTCAAATACTCAGATATCTTAAGAGCAAACTGTTCGTATGTCACTGCTCAAGTAAAGACATGCTAGGAAAAACATCTAGCCAAATTAAGCTGTGCTGGCTTTTGTGGTTTCGAAGTGTAGATCATCATTGTGCACTCATACATTCATTTGAGTGATTATTCCCGCAAATCTTCCTATCAAACAATCTTTCTCTTGCTTCCTTGGCCTGTAAAGTTGAAATTAAACCAGAAATAATCAGAGTTTTTAATGCTTCAAAGTAAAAATAGAAAAAACACTAGTTTCATCTTTTGTGTTAGCTACCAGTTTTTCCCAATCTGTGAGACCAGTAATAATACAGAGCAGAATAGCTTGCACTGTTGACCCCATCAATAATCCACACCAAAGGCCCTTTGCTTTCCAATTCCAAACAAATCCCATGAGTAAAGAGGCAGGAATTCCGACCAAGTAATATGATCCTAAATTCACATAGGCCCCTATATGTTGCCATCCACTTCCTCTTGCTACTCCTGATGCAGGAAAAAGAAAGCATGTTAATAAACTACTACTAGTAATTAACTGCATTTCAACTATCTGGTAACCATTTTGAATACAACAACAACAACACTTCCAGTGTAATCGCACAAGTTGGGTTTGGTGAGGTTAGTGTGTACGCAGACCTTACTCCTACCTTGTGAAAGTAGATATGTTATTTCCGAGAGAATTTCGACTCGGAAAAACATAGTCACAACATAATTGAAAAGAAGAACATCAACGAAAAAGCCATGAAAAAAGAAGCAGTAACATCATAATAATAAGACAACCGAAGCAAAAGAGACAACCAGTAGCAATAGAGATCTACATATAAGAAAATACGAGATGTAACCATTTTGAATGTTGTTTATTAAACTAGACGAAAAGAATGATGGAAAAAATGACCTGATAATACAGTAACTGTACTATAAACGATGATGGAGAGGCAGAGAAGAGGAGTAATTTCTGTGATAAGATTGACGACTTCTTGTTCGTGTGTGAAAGCATATCCCCATACATTACGGAACCAAAATAGAATTCCACTTGCCAGAAGAAACTCTGCAGCTGCTAGAGTGAAGGCTACATATATAGAAACTTTTGCTGCTTTTGGATTCCCAGCTCCTAACTCATTTGAAATACGAATGCTACAAAATAGTTATGAAGTAATTTAATTAAGAAAGTCAATTGAACCATAGTACGATATATATTTACACCAAACATAATCAGTGTTAGTAAATATGTTGAAGAGAAAATTAACCTTGCAGCAGCACCGAAAGAAAAGGGTAAGTTGAAGTGTATTGAAGATGTTGTAAGGCTGCATATCCAAAGAAATTCAAACAATGTACTTTGTGTGTTAGAAATGTATAAGGAAAAACCTAATCAGACTGTAAGATAATAATAATAACATTGTCTAAACAGACTCTGGCGCTGCAGAAAATGCTTTCCTGGGACGCAACAAGCATGTTTGCAGATGTTTTGAAACAACAATCTTATATCCAGAACGTTAGCAGATAATTTCAGACTTTCAGTTGGGCTTGTAACGTATCAGAACAGGCTTCAACCTTATTAGAACAGACACATCATTTTGAAATTTAACTGTTAAAAAATAGGAAAAGGATGAATTAAGTATTTAAAGAATTTAAGGCATGAAATGGAATATGAAAAGGTTGTAGAGTTGCATACCAAATAGATAGAACAGAAGTCTCTAGTTGTGGATTTGGCAACAATCCGCCGAGTAATGTAATTATCTCGACTGCCCACCATCTCAAACTACGAAGAAGATATAAAAATAATAATGAAGTCTTCGATAAGATATCAAAAGCAAGACCAAGGGAATATCAAAATCTGGAAATACCAAACTTATATAAAGTTGACAATAAAATATGTACCCAACCATTCCAGCAGATGGAAAAGCAAATTGGAAGAACTCTGGCATAACAAGGAAAACATCCTTTGAGAAAAAAGGACGTGTCTTTTTACAGGTTGATGAATACTTCAAATAAATCACAAGCAAGATGACGTGCAACCAATATGATAAACCGATTGCTATAGCTGCACCAGTGGTCCCAAAATTAAATTTGAATATGAAAGCCCAACTGAGAGGTATGTTAAAACATAGAGAAACGATTGAGCTCCATAAGATTGGAAGGATCAAGCTTTGAGCCTGGAAATAGCAAAAAAGCGACTGAAGAATAGCATAGGGAAAGAGAGTTGGGATGAGCCAAATTGAATATTTTCCAGCTTCAACAGAGATTGAAGGGTCTTGGCCAATCCATAAAAGCAAATTTTCAGTGTAGATCCATAGAAGAGATATTGGTAAACAAAAGAATAAAAGAAATATGACTGCAGCACAAGTAACAGTGCCAACTTTTTGATACTGCCTTGCTCCATAGGCCTGTCCACATAAAGTTTCCAGTCCACTTGCCATTCCAAACTGCAGCACCCAGATTCAGATTCAACCAGCTTTAATCAGTCAACAAAAATCAGAAAATTTTAAAGAGAAAAAGGAGGTAGCTAGCTAGCTTACAAGAATAGCAAAACCAGTAACAGTGCAATAAGATGTGGCGATAGAGGCACTAGAGAGGGAGAGTTCACTTAAGTGACCCAACATAACCATTGGTGCATAGCGTAAGAGGTATTGGCACATCGTCCCAACTATCATAGGAATTGCTAAGCGACTCACTTCTTTCACCTCTTCTTTAAACACCACCCTTTTGCCGATCACATCATTCAATGGCAGCAGAGCCTCTTCCATTTCCTCAAAGCACTCCTCCTCTTTCACACTGTCAATGCATCGTTCAGGCTTAAGGCACCGATTGATATTTAATGGAGTAGTTCATAATCTACCGGAATTCAGGGCGGATTTATAGGCAAAAATATGAGGTATGAGAATTCATTTATGTATATATTTTTTAAAATTAGTATAATATTAATTGATGACACTAATATTTCAAAAATGTAGAATGATGCACGTATTTAAAGATACATCCATGTATTAGAAATCTTAAATTCATTAGAAAATTTTAAATAAGATTTAAAATTTGCCAAAAGAGATTCAGTGATAAATTTATAATTTTCTCACCGTTCGCGTGGAACTTTTATTAAACTCATATATATGTGCAGGTTGACCAACTTGAAATTTAATGTGATCTCTTGGAATGAGTAACTGAATACATTTTTTTATTCGATTATATATACTAGTACTATGAAGGTCCTAAACTTGAATAAAAAATGATATTTGTTGTCACCAAAAAGATCCAGTGATATTTTAAAATTTTTTTGTCTTTCTCATGGAACATTTCTTAAACCCATATATATTTATAGGTCATTGAGTTGACCTACTTAAAATTTTACGTGATCTCGTGGAATGAATCAGGGAATACTATTTTTGTATCTGATCGATCCTTATTCGAAACTAGGTTGTGGTACTGTTGGATGAAATGTGACATGCACGACCTATCCGATATTATTTGAAGGAATTTTTTAGAGACCTCTCCATCTCTACATTTATCTTTGTAAAACTAATTTCTTCTATTTGAGATATTAATGTACAGTACATTATTTTGATCTTTTTGTTGTTGACACGTTTTTTTCTTGACTCGAGATTCACGATTGATCATGAATTGATGGCTATCCAACTAAACAAATAGTGTTTGGTCCCATTTCTATTAATTAATTAGTGATAAGCAGAATTGTTGGACCCTGTGAGTAATGCACTCCACATGCCTTTCTTTTCCAATTCAAAGCGAACCCCATTACTAAAGAGGGTTCTTTTCGGGTAAAATTTAAAAATAGTTAGATTTACAAGTGATAATTGAAAATAGTTACAGTTTCAAAAGCAATTGAAATTTAGCCACTTTTCATGTAAAAATAAATCTGAACAAAAATATTGTTCAAAATTCGAAAAATACTCCAGCATAATATACCGGAGTTCGAATTTTTTACATGTGAACTTCCAGCATAATATACTGCTGTTCCAGCATAATATACTGGTCCAGCATAATATGCTGGAATTTCATACACATGTGTTTCAATCTCCAGTATATTATGCTGGAACTTTCCGTGTTGCAGCAAAATATGACTATTTTTCAATGACTTTACAAACGCTGGCGATTTTTCAATTACAAATCCGAAAATTGGATAGCATGTGCTATTTTTACGTTCTTTTCCTATATCTATATTATTTTAAAGGTGGGAAGCCCATAAATTGCAGTTAAATTACTAAAATCCCTTTCTTAAAAAAACCTAATTAGTGTATTAATATAAATAAATAAATAAATAAAAACGTGAGCATATATATTCCAAACCAAATGGATACGAACGGATGTGTTCCTTCAGAGGAAATCTTGTCTGCTCTTTTAAGTTCGATTAATTGCGTCAAATACTACCGCTTTTGTTGAACACAATGGATTGCTCACAATTTGAGAGTTTTATTATTGAAAACTCAAGAACAACTTTGATCTTACAAATATTTTTCTCATAATTTTTTTTTTCTTACTCACACTTAGCAACTTATTTGTTGCTACACTCTTATTTTTGCTCTCGCTCTCCTATTTTTCTCACTTTGTTTTCTTTGTTTTTGCTTGGATGGTTTGGCAAATGAATTGCCTCCTATTTATACTAGTTTCCTAGGGACTAACTAGCAAATAAAATTTATTATACAAGTCCTTCTATATTTATAAATTAGTCCCTAACCTAGAATTTTCTTCCAACTACCGAGTTCTAGAATTTATCTAGATAAATCTTCTCTAGATTTTTCTCCTAGATTTTTTAATCTTTACATTATCTAGAAGACTTCTTACTCTAAAATTCTCTCCTAAAAAATCTTCAAATAAAGTTGGTAATGCTTAAATAATTTAACACTCCCCCTCAGTACCAACTTTATTTGTTCTAGCAACCATTCGGAGTGCTTCACGAAATCTCGTAAATCTCTTGTTATCCATACTCTTTGTAAAGATATCAGCAACTTGGTCATCTGTCCGGATTGCCTTCATTTCAATTTCACCTTGGAGAACTTTTTCCCTTAGGAAGTGATAATGTACTTCCACGTGCTTCGTCCTTGCGTGAAACACTGGATTCTCTGCCAACCGTATAGCTGACAGGTTGTCACAATATAACCCCACAGTGTCCTCTTGTGGTTGATGCAAGTCTCTCATGAGTTGCATTAGCCATGTGCTCTCTTGTGCTGCCATTGCTCCAGCTCGATATTCCGCTTCAGTCGTTGAAACTAAAACTGTAGGTTGTCTTTTGCTACACCACGATATTGCAGCTGTCCCAAGACTGAAGACATATCCTGTGGTTGATCTTCGAGTATCATGGCAACCAGCATATTCGCATCACAATATCCAACTAGTCTGCAAGGAACTCCTTTTTTGTACAAAAGCCCATAGTCAATAGTTCCTTTCACGTACCTCAATATTCTTTTGATTGCTTCCAAGTGCGGCTTCTTCGGCTTTTGCATGAACCTGCTAACTACTCCAACTGCAAAGGTAATATTCGGCCTGGTCAATGTTAGGTATATCAGATTTTTGACTAGTTAGCGGTACAATTTTTCATCTTCCAAGTCTTTGCCGTCTACGGAACATAACTTCAAATTAGACTTCATTGGTGTAGAAGACGACTTACAACTCATCATCTCGTACTTTTGGAGTAGATCCCTTGCATATTTTTGTTGTCCAAGAAATAATCCATCATTTCTCTTTTCAACTTCAAGACCAAGGAAGTGATTTAGTTCACCCAATTCTTTCATTTGAACTCGCACCTTCAAGTTTGCTTTGCTCCTGTGAATTTCATCAATATCATCCCCTGTGATGATCAAGTCATCCACGTAGACTAGTATGATGGATAGTTTTCCTTCACGAGCTTTTACAAATAGGCTTGAGTCTGCTGGTGCCACTTGATATCCACTTCGAACTAAGAACTCAGCAATTTTTCCATACCATGCTCGAGGAGCTTGCTTCAAACCATACAATGCCTTCCTTAGCTTGCAGACATAATGCGAAGTATTTTTGTTCACAAAGCCTTGTGGTTGATCCATGTATATCTCCCGGTCCAACTCCCCATGAAGGAATGCATTCTTCACATCCATCTGCCAAAGAGTCCAAGACTTACTAGCTGCCAGAGCTAGTAATACACGAATTGTAGTAAGTTTTGCCACAGGGCTAAATGTCTCATCATAGTCTAGCTCATACTCTTGAGAGAATCCCCGAGCTACCAGTCGAGCCTTGTACCGATCAATAGATCCGTCAGGTCGTCTTTTTAGTTTATAAACCCATTTGCATGATATGGGTTTTACATCCTTAGGTTTTTCCACTAAGTCCCAAGTCTGATTTTTCTTTAGGGCAAAAATTTCCTCCTCCATTGCCTTTCTCCATTCATTGCTCTTCGAAGATTCTTCGAAGGTAGTAGGTTCATTGACATTCTCGACCTCAGCAAGTGCAGCATTTATATATTTAGGATTTGGAAATTTTTGTCGCGTAGACCT